>APFE030195542.1:7491-17808 GCA_000404065.3 Pinus taeda | reverse complement strand
AAGTAAATGTGAGAGTACATTGGGGAGTGTGAGAGGTAATTACATGGAGAGGACCATGCCTTCTCCTTAGTAAATGTGAGGGTACATTGGGAAATGTAAAATGAATATATATATATTGATAATAAGATGGAGAGGACTATGTCTTCTCCCAAGTAAATGTGAGAGTACATTGGGGAGTGTGAGAGGTAATTACATGGAGAGGACCATGCCTTCTCCTTAGTAAATGTGAGGGTACATTGGAAAATGTAAAATGAATATATATATTGATAATAAGATGGAGAGGACTATGTCTTCTCCCTAGAAAATGTGAGGGTACATTGGGAAATGTAAAATGAATATATACATATTGATAATAAGATAGAGAGGACTATGTCTTCTCCCAAGTAAATGTGAGGGTACATTGGGGAGTGTGAAAGGTAATTACATATATTTTTGAAATAATGGAAGGAGACCATATCCTACCTAATATTCAATTTGAGAAGGTAAGTGGGGAGTTTGAACAATGGAAATCATGAATTTTATATTAGACCTATATTTCTCAATATTTTCATATAATGTAAACATTAACAAAATTTGTAGGATAAGATTTAAGTGGGGCATTACAGCCCATTCACCATCTTCATCACTCATCTCTCCTTCACTCATCCCTTTCTTGTCCTCAATTGGTATTGCTCCGTAAATTATTATGACCTATTAAGTATAAAGAGTGCTACTCCACAAGAACTAGCACCTTCAAATACCCAAGTGATGTTGTCCCACAAGAACCAACATCTACAAAACAATGTCAAGAATCTGTCAATGAGCAAGTATTTGTTTGCATGAGGACACGCAAAATCTCAGGCATGGGGGGATGATGGGCCTCAAAAATTCCCATGTTTTCATCACACAATATCACCATTCATACCCTAAAACCCTAGGTCTTTAACCTGTCCCGTACCCTAATTCCATCATTTATCGCCAAAACACATCCTATGTCTTGTGGTTGATTATCATTAGTTTTATTACTTTTTCTATGATTAAAGATGATTATTCCATGATTTACTAATGATGGTTTCACCAAGCACACTTTCACTGGGTTCCATCGCCAAGTTCCTTCACGAGCCAGTAGAGTACAGAAATGGCCAATTTGGGGCTTTTGACACTTTCAGCATGCTTCCGAAGAAACCGAGAGAGGTTATTGTCAAAAATGATGTTGTAATACTTTTCCATAACTTGGATTGCACCTAGGTCACTCATGTGGGTCCCTAGAAGGAAATTCATAAATTTGCTCAAATCTGCAATAATTTTCAAACTGCCAACTTCCAACTAGATTTCCGTGTAGTTGAAGGAGAATGAAGAAAATATGGAACATGGGTTTTGGTCCCAGTATAACCAATTTACTAACATTCAAAATATTTTCTAAAATTCCTTACAGTTTGGAGGATATGTGGAGTTCTCTGAGGCCAATTTATATCAAATGTCCAGATTTGTACTTAACAATCAAATTCAGATTTGCCTATTTTGATGCCACGGTTACGGTTTGATAAGTTCTTGTCCTCCATTCATGCATTGATCAACATCAACATCAACCATTTGCTATTCGAAGGCTCTCTAGAAGAATTGAATATTGCATCTTTTAGTTTGTTGTTATGTTTTCTTTAGAAAATAGTCATGTTTGTTTTCATCAACAGCTCTGTGTAAAGCCAAAGCTCTGCATGTATGCCAAAGGGGAGGCAGCACTGAACCTTTGAAGCATTTTTTTGTACAATTGTGACCCAGTTTTAATATAAAATCGTTATGTTTCTCTTGCTCTGAAGTCGAGCTGAATGCGTTAATGGAATGTTGAAGTTCATGTTTTAAATTGTGATCGAGATCATTTACTTACTGTAAATTTATCAGCCCCGGGTGTGGTCGGGCCCACCCCTCTGGGATTACTTTGTATTTGTATCAGCAATGACACTGTGAACTTAGTTACATTCAATTTCCTTTTTTTTATTTGCAAGACGGTTTGCTTGGGTTGTTGTTGATTGATTGATTAATAGGTATGAGTGCAAAGTCTTTATCATATTCATGAGTTGCAATTAGATTTTGGTGTGATTTTGTGCCTTCCGAACCAGAGCTACTCCATTGCCTTGATTTACCCTCACCTTGAACACATCGTATGGTCGACTGATACACTGATTTGTCACCAACAGTGAATGTCCGTAGTCTCTAAATCTTTCAACAGACATAAATGAATAATGATCTTAATTGAATAAGACAGGTTTGGTCTATTTTCGACCTCTGTTTCTTTGAAAGGAATTGACTTGAATCAATCCAAACTATAGCAATGCAGAGGCACTTGAATATAGGCTAGTGTTGTATTGATTGTTCGAAGACTTAGCAAATTTGATTAAATGAATTGGACTAGTAACTTAAATGTAAAGATGTATGGTTTGCATAGATGATTAATTGGTTTATTTCACTTAATACGTTGTGGATTGGTACATAACATTGCAGGAACGTTTATATTGTCAAAAGACCAATTATGTAGTTAACATTTGCCTCTCCTATTCATATAATTGCCAACTTCAATAGTGAATTGATTACTCTTCCCTGCTTCTATGCAAAAATCAGTCTTATTCGAATGGTTGATTCCTTTCTCGGTTCATATGTTTCAGGTATCTACTTTATAATTTTATCATTTCTTGGATTTACAACAACAAATTGGTAGGGATTGGTATGATTCCAGAATAGATTTAGGTACAGTTCTTCAAAATAAATAGTTGGGTGTTAAATAGGATGAGCATTAGAGTTTCTTTCATTACATCAAGTCATGTAAGTGATTCATTGAAGACTGAACAACAAGATAGAGTAAAACAGAGCAATTTCAAAATTGGTACTTAAACCCTGAACCTTGATCTGGAAATAAACCCTTAAGTACAGAATGATTAGTTGATTGAATTGCTATCAGAATAGATCTCTCATTTAATTAGTAGTTGGATTGCTATAGATTAGTTGTCATTGTTTCTCTGGGAATGAATTGTTATTGTATCAATAGTTTAATAAGTTGAGTGGTTATTATTACAGGTTGTTTGATTTATTTCACTAAGAACTATTATCATAGGATTCTTGTTGAAGAATGATTGAGTGTTTTTTCATAGAAATTCTAGTACCAGCATTCAAAGATTTGATTGAATAGAGTTTGGGGTGAATAGAAGTCCATTTTCATCATTTGAGATTCATAGCTCAGTGGTTGTTGAGTACAGATTCGAATGCTAGAGTTTGTAAAGGTTTTTGAAATCCCCAAATTAAATTTGATTGTTGGGTTTTCTAATGAAAGTTAGATGATTTGATTTCTTACAAATTTGCGAGTATTAATGTATTGATTACTCCACTAATTATAAGGAAATGATTAAACTCTAATCTAGCCCTGAACAGAGAAAGCGCAAGGCAATTCGTGCTTACGAACCCCGGGTTGACAATTAATATTAAGGGATTTAATTTGACAAATTAAACTTTCAACAATTAGTAATATGTTTGGTTAGAATTTGGAGAGATGTATAATCCACGCAATTCATCTAACACAAATCCATGTCGATTAAAAATCAAGTTGTGTGAATAAAACCTATTAATTTTCCAATCCATTTTTTGTCATTGTGTTAATTAGAGAACAAAGTTCTTGTTTGCGAGAAACACTTCATAAAGAAATGATATCAAAAACCAAAACTACCTCTTACATGTGTATAAGGAAACTAACATATGAATTTTGAATTCATATCTAAATTGTTATAAGTTCACTATCAACGATGCACACCAAATTGCAAAAATATTGAAATAAATAGAATTCTTAAATTTATGTAGGCTTTGTTACCGCTCAAACTAGCAGGGGATTCCTAAAGGGTTAAATGTTAGACCAAGGGAAACTAATGGAGACTTAGCCCACTGTCACATCAGCTAAGGCTCCCTACTATTTATGGACTTTTAGCTATGGGAGGAGACCTGGTATATATGGAGTCACAAATGAAGGATTAAGATCAACAAATGGATATAAAGTGACCCAAACAATCTTTTTCCAGAAGAGGATCAAGAATGGAGCTTGCTTGCTTTCTAAGCAAGGTAAATTTCTATTAGGAGAAGGATGTGGGGATTTGAGGGTTAGGTTTATGGAATATAACTTGTGAAAGAGTTTCCCAACCCCTAAAATCCTTATTGAAATTGGCATCCCATATGGTTCTTGAAGAATTGTCTTTTCAAAGGAGTGGGACCACACGCGACCAAGTAGACCCAGCCTAGGTCAAGGGACAAGGATTTAGCAACCAATGATGTTCTTAACCTAGATGAGGAGGGGGAAAGGATTAAAGTAAGAATTTTCACTTAAAGGTGTTGAATTGATCCTATGAGGCACCAACCTTGGGGATACTAGGGAAAAGTTTGATCTTGGATCTAGGGCTTGTGTTTTCTCACAACTCCACAGTTGGAATGGCTTCAAAATTGGAAGAGGCCTTGAGCACACACCAAACGCAGGAGAGGCTAACTCTTTGGAGGGATAATTTGCTAGGAAAATGATGCCCTAGGTGACCCAACTTAGCTAGACCTAAAAAAAGGTGAAAAGGAGTTGATCTTGAGAGAATGGAGTCTATGATAAATATGAAAGAGCACCTTGTTTCTTGGTCAAGGAGGCCTTAAGACGACCTCGCTAGCCTTTTAGGTCAAAGGGAAGCAACCTTACAACTTTTATACTTTGACTTGCAAAAGGTGATGGCTTATCAAGATGAATTCGTTGATAGAATTATCCCCAGGAAATTTCATTAAAACTTACATGGCCCATACATTGAGAGATGCTATATGGAGACAAAATTCCACAATTTAAGCAATAAATACATGTAGCAGTTAGCCCTAAAAATAACGAAATTCTCAATCCAATGTACATGACAAAGTAAACAAGAATAGAATTAAAAGTATGTACTTGCATGTAATAGAACATATCCAACTATCCACAATTTGACAATAGATAAGCTCCAAGATAAGATAAACAAAATCCAAACATCAAAATTCATCCATAAAGCTCCAATTCATCCTCCATGAAAAAGTGCAAAATTCTCA
The DNA here is from genome assembly GCA_000404065.3 of Pinus taeda. Classification (NCBI taxonomy): domain Eukaryota; kingdom Viridiplantae; phylum Streptophyta; class Pinopsida; order Pinales; family Pinaceae; genus Pinus; species Pinus taeda. The sequence goes on along the minus strand of APFE030195542.1, from coordinate 12,744 downwards.
AGAGAGAAAAGAGATCCAATACAAAGTGATGACGAGAAAATGAACTCATCTCACTTGTATTTATACACTAATGAGGAGTTTGAATTAGTCTCTTAGGCCTACATAAACCCCAAAAATAAAATAATGTGCAGGGATTTCCCTCTAAGTACATAATGGTGGAATGAAAGATCACTCTCAATAACTCCCTATCATAATCATTGTTTATAATATCATGCTTTGTAGATGTCACAAGGTTGTGATGAGAGGGGAACAAAGGGTGAAAGAAGGAACAAGTGAAATAAATAGGTCACTCAAGGTGATGGTCACATTAGTGAGGAGAGGTCATGGATTGATCAAAATCTTGAGGGTGTGTCCAAGGAGGTAAAGTATAATGAATGAGGGGCTCTTCCTTAACACTATACTCAAAAGGGGGAAAAGGCTCACAGTCACTTGAGATCATATGACAAGGGGTTAAAGAATCACTTGATGAAGACTCGAGATGATGAACAATAGAAAAGGGCAAGGGGAAGGTGAAGTCTCAATGGGACCGTTTTCCTAAACATCCAACTCTAGAGGCTCAAGTGATTTGAATATACTCCCAGAATCATAACGAAGGTAGGTATGAGCACATGCCTTATCCATCCTATCATTGTTGGTATAAAAATAAGGTCTTCCCAAAAAGGAGAATCAATCATCTCCAATTGCTCCTTTTCATGCAAGGGAAAGTGATAATTCTCCTTCCCAAGGGTATCGGTGGATATGTCCTTATAAATAATGCTCAGGAGAAAGGGAGGACTACTCTCAACCTCATCCTCCTTGCCGATGTCATAAATGGAAGCATAGTCAAATTGAGGGCCAACTACTTCCCATTTCTCTTTTTCAATATGGAAATAATCTCTAATTTCATATTCTAAGGGGCTAATGGGATCACCTTCCTCAAGTTTCTCAAAAGGAGAATCATCAAGAGCATTATCCTTTAGAAAGGTAAGGTTAGTCTCAACTTCACTTCCCATAGACTCATTCTTCCCATCACGTGTCCTAAAAATCATCCCTTTCATCATGTGGACCCAAGGAGGACTTGTCTTCCTACTCATTACTTAGATTCTCAATTTTTTGATGAAGCTCAATGAAGGCTTCCTCTTGGATGCTTAATGCAGGGTGTACTTGAAAATGTCTAAGAAAGCCATCAATGAACTCTTCAATAGATGAGATGCTCCTAGGTTCATGATCATGCAACCATGAGTTATGACCACCAAGAGATCCCATGAATAATAACATAAGGACATCTTGGTGAACAACCTTCTTTCATGACGCATGTGCATTAAATCTTTTTATGTGGTTAACTGCAAAGAGTGGATCATCATTAAATGCAGGCACCCCACGTACCATCCTTCCGGCAACATGATTAGGATGCCTAGGGATGCTAACAATGTCCAAAGCAAGAAATTTATCAAAGAAAGACAAGCTATTTGAGATATACATGAAAAATATGTAGGAGTCGCGAGGGTGAATTCAAATATGCCTAGTAAAATGCTTGCTTCACCCTACAAGCATTGACCTTAAAGTTCAATGAAGAGCTAGAGCTTCGTTCTTCCAATGGATCCCCCAATAATGTTATGTCAAGATGTCATATGTGGAACAAAACACGCATTTCGTGTCTCGGGCAATGACGCCAAAATGTTACCACTCAAACTAGCAGGGGACCTAAAGGGGATTCCTAAAGGGTCAAATGCTAGACAAGGGAAACTAATGGATACTTAGCCCATTGTCACCTCAGCTAAGGCTCCCTACTATTTATGGACACTCACCGATCGGAGGAGACCCGATATATATGGAGTCACAAATGAAAGATAGATCAACAAATGGATGTAAAGTGACTCAAACAATCATTTTCCAGAAGACGATCAAGAATGGAGCTTGCTTTCTTTATAAGCAAGGTACAATATATGCTAAGAGAAGGATGTGGGGATTTGAGGGTTAGGTTTATGGAATATGACTTGTGAAAGAGTTTCCCAATCCCTAAAATCCTTATCGAAATTGGTATCCCAGATGGTTCTTGAAGAATTATATTTTCAAAAGAGTGGGACCACACAAGACTAGGTGGACCCAACCTACGTCAAGGGACAAGAATTTAGTAACCAATGATGTTCTTAACCCAAATGAGGAGGGGGAAAGGATCAAAGTCAGAATTTTCACTTACAGGTGTTAAATTAACCCTATGAGGCACTAGCGTTGGGGATATTAAGGCAAAGTTTGATCTCAGATCTAGGGCTTGGTTTTTCTCACAACTCCACCATCAGAATGGCTTCAAAATTGGAGGAGGCCTTGAGGACACACTAGCACAGGAGAGGCCAAGAGATCAAAATTTTTGGAGGGCTGATTTGTCGAGAAAATGATGCCCTAGGTGGCCCAACTTGGCTAGACATAATTAAAAAAATGGTGAAAAAGAGTTGAATTTTGAGTGACCACCTCTTGGTATATCAGTGCCTTAATCTGAGGAGAATGGAGTCTATGATAAATATGAATGAGGATCTTGTTTCTTGTTCAAGGAGGCTTTAAGACTAGCAAGTTTTTTAGGGCAAAGGGAAGCAACCTTACAACTTTTATACTTCGACTCGCAAAAGGTGATGTCTTATCAAGATGAATTCATTGATAGAATTATCCCTAGGAAATTTCATTCAAAATTACATGGCCCATACATTGAAAGATGTTATATAGAGACAAAATTCCACAATTTAAACAGTAAATACATGCAACGATTAGCCCTAAAAAAAGTGAAATTCTCAATCCAATATATATGACAAAGTAAACAAGAATATCATTAAAATCATGTCTTTACATGTAATAGAACATATCGAATCATCCACAATTTTATAATAGAGAATCTCAAAGGTAAGATAAACCAAATCCAAACATCAAAGTTCATCCATAAAGCTCCAATTCATCCTCCAAGAAAAAGTGTGAAATTCTCAAGAGAGAGACGAGATCCAATCAAAGTGATGTTGTGAAAATGAACTCATCTCACTTGTATGTATACACTAATGAGGGGCTTGAATTAGTCTCTTAGACCTACATAAGCCTCAAAAATAAAATAATGTGCTAATAACCTAACTTTTGGTGATAAACCCACCAAAATAGCTCACAAATAAAATAATAAGCCTCTCAAGAGGTGAAATGATAAATAATACATGTCGTAGGGCCCTCCGAGAGGCCTAATAAGGTCCATAGGTTCCATAATGAAGAATAGCACCCTCAAAAGTGATGGACAAGGGGTTGGCCCCTTGTTCTCCAAACAATAAACCTGTGGTGCTCCTAATGGGTGTGGGGACACAATAATAACCTCATGGGTCTCCATATGAGCTGAAAATTCTTATAGATCATTTATAAGGGCTCTGATGATGGTGTAGGTGATGCCACATAAACCTACGAGTCATGGATCATCTTCTAAATACAACATACATTTGTGAGGCCGGCTGGGAAAAGGTGAACTAGGTGCATCTTCCTCGTCCAATATGTGAATCTCAAACAATCTTTGGACATCCTCGGGGATCCATGGAGTGTTTTCTACTATCGCGGAGGCCCATGGCTCTCAACACACACCCTACATGTGCCAATGTAGCCCTTTGGAGGGTTAAGACCTCGTATGGGGAGACCAAACCCAAGATGGAGACCATCTTCAATCTTGCATAAAATTTGATGCGTCCCTTAGCCTTCTAGTACAATAAGTCATTAGAGAAATCAATTAAATGAGCTTCCCAACCATGGACCACAGGTGGGGACTTCATAATGGTATGCCCTTCCATAATGGGCTTCAAGATGTGCTAATGTCTCCCAAACTCCAAATCAGGTCAACAAAGCATCCTATTAGGTGGTTTCTACTTCTAAAGGGGATAATATGTTCAAAGTACATCATTTAAAAGGTTGTGGAATATGATAGAGAGGTAAATGAAATAGGGGACGAGAAGGGGCAACCCTGGGCTACAAGTTGGTGCATAAGGGTAGCTAATAAAAGAGAAGCCCGCACTTAGGTTTATAATGTATAAAAAGGAGAAATCGTGGTACATGAGGTGCCCCGACCTTGATTTTTTCATTCTTCTTTATATGTCTTTGCCTTTTTATGATTTTTCTTTGATTCACTGCTCGAGGCTCATGGGGTAAGAGCATGATGTGTGAGTTGTAGCAGTGGATACCCCCTTTTAACATAGGATGGTGCATTGCCCACCAAGGGTTGGGACAATAATGGGTTCATATATGATGGAGGCTCATAGAACCTATAAGAACCAGGGTGATGGCCGTGATGGTAAGGTAGAACTCATGTATTGGCTTTTTCCCACGTGTTAAATGTGTTTGTCCCGGCCATCTTTCACATTTTGTCATACATTTTCCTATTGAATGTAGCCAATTATGCTTTTACTTTTCTTTTTAGCTGCATCAACCTCTAGGGCATCATTCCAAACCTGACCCAAGGTGTGGGCAAGAGGAAGGGGAAGGGGAAAACTAGCCCTATGTGGACCCAGTGGAGGAATGTGGACCGAGGTGGGAGAAATGATGAATGAGATAATAATGAGTGGAAAAAGGGGGGTAATATATGTGAATGAGGGAGCGGGACCACGCAACCAAAATCAGGGTTTCCTGTGAAATACCATCCCTAGAGCCAAATGGTTAGTAAAAGAGATCCCATGGGACTAGAATCCAAGGTTAATATCCAAAAAAGAGTGTAGAGAACAAGAGAAGATACCTAGCCCATTCTTTCCACTAAATCCCCCCATTAATCCATGCCCATAAGTGTCCATGATAAGCAAACTACAATACTCAATTACCAAATGATAAGGCATACTTGTTAGAAAATTAAATATTACGGAGCAATGGGACACATAAAATATTGTAGAAATATAAACACAGAAAACGCACAAAACAAGAGAGACATAGATATACGTGGTTCACCCAGTTTGGGCTACGTCCACCTCGAACAGCCAGTCCTTCCTTTCTATTATCCAGCAAAATGAAGAGACACAACCTACAGCAAATCCGCTGTAATATCCTCTGTTTTCTCTCACAGTCTCACCTCTCTGTTTCTCGCTCACACAGAATACACATCTATCACCGTCTCAAATACAATGCCCTCATACAAAGAGAGGGGTTGCCTTCTAGGGAACAAAACCCTAAACTAAACATAAGTTCTACCGTCAGATCATCCGCCTAATGAACGGCTCAGATTGACTAGAAATTACTATACTCTTACAAGGCAAATTTACATCTATTTTTAGCTTCGGG
>APFE030195540.1:61836-76211 GCA_000404065.3 Pinus taeda | reverse complement strand
CAACTAACAATAAATCTATAAGATATAGTATGAATATCATATATATATATATAAACATACATTTAAGAAATCATAAATAATATGAAAGCTTAAATAGATTAAGAAACCATCCCATATTTCAATTAAAGAAACAAAATAAGTTCCTTAATATTCATGAGAGGAAACAATTTGATAAATTAAAATTTGCAAATCTAAAAAAGTAAGAATTCATATAAAAAGTATCTCACATACACTTCTCCACTCATACAAAAGATATTCTTCAAAAAATTTCCAACTCTTAAAAAATTATGCACGACGTCTGATAGCGAATATTAATTTAATTGATTACAATGATTTCCAACCCTCTCCTCATTGAAAAGAGTTGTATAAATAGCATGAAAATAACAAGAAATATAATTTTCATATTTTCCTTAATTTTTTTCTAAGAATAAAAAAAAATTATTGGATGTGGAAGAGGATTTTCTTGCAAATAAAATTCAACCTCTCATATTTATCTTTAGCTATCCCCTTTTTCCTTCTTAATTTTATCCTGATTGTCTATTATTATATTTCCACCTATGCATCTAGTTGCATCAAATCTTTTGCTAATATAGTGGCATATGCCTCCTTCTCCTTTTCCTTTGAAAGCTCTTTCCATTGATTGTAGAGATATGAGATTTAGGGAAAATGAATAGTATTAATGCTTTGAAAACTCATTCTACATTGATCAATCCTCCTTAATACATATTTCTTTTTCTTCTATATTTAGAAGTAAATTTTGAAATTGATTTCATGAATTCACATGGCAGTTGATTTTTTTTTTGGATATTTGTAATGCACCATCTAGCAATTTGAAGCATTTGACTATTACTTATATTATTGTTTTCATTTGCAACATCCCTTTCTTTTTCCCTGTTTTTGGTAATTTCAAAACATGACAGTGTAATGCCAACATTGGAGCCACGACCGAATGGTGAAATGTGTGTTTAAAGCACTTAAAATGAATGTATATGATGGCCAACTAAAGGAAGGGATGACTTACAGATCCACTTTTTAAGGGACAACTTGTTGTGTGCCTTGAAAAACCCAACCTTGAAATTATTTTTGAACCATTGGTTGCAATTCAATTGAACCGCCTCCTGAAAGGAATTGATGAGAAATTATTAGGATGGTGGAGGAACAACACAGTTCCCATTCCATCCCCGCTTCATGGATCGAGGAGACGGACCATGACCTCTTAGAAACAAGGATAGAGGTTGGGACAAAAGGAGACAAAATAATACTGGAAACAACATAGCACAATAAAAAGGAACCCATGCACAATTGAAGGCATCTCACTCTCTCAAGATTTTGTTGGTATCTCTCTCTCTCCTCTCTCTAGATGATAAAGGGAACTCAATGTTGATCATGGAGAACATAAATCCATTAGAGAAATGAAAATGGAAGACAAAACAATGTTAGAGTTGTTCATAAAGCCTTATACATGAATTAAACCCTTATGATTTCGGGTGTAATTCATATAAACAATGTGAGGCCACTAGAGTGTATTTTCTATGTGTTTTTCATCAGTGGGAGGCTCAATGAATAATTGAATCAGTTTGGTTCTTGTTGTATAGTTGGTAAACGACCTGGATAGTGGATTCCAACTCCTCGACTAAGCAATACCACATCTAGAACTTGGGTGAATCCCTATGAACTATGTGAGGCAACTAAATTATACTTTCTAAGCCTATGTAATCAATGGGAGGCTCATTGGATGACAGAATCATTGTGTTTCTCATTGTATTATTAATAAACCACCTAGATAGGGAATTTTGGGTCAGTGTGGTGCTTACTGTTAAACGACAATTTTTAAACCACTTGGACAATGAATTCAAGCTCATGGACTGAGAAATCACCCATTTGGACCTTGGGTGAATATTTGTAAATAAAATCAAAGGAAAGAGTAGGTCATTGTGGTGCTTATTTCTTGAGGGCTCTTGATAACCACTTGGAAAATGGAGTCCATATCCTTAGTATTAAAATGGGCCTTTACTGTGAATATTCCTAAGCCAGCGTCCCCTCAGATATTGGATTCAGCTTAGGGGAGATCAGTTACAAGAAATTTGTGGTGTAGCTAGCTTATGGTTGGGTGTGGAGTCGAATTCCCTCCTTCACTTACTGACCATCTTAAAATACATAGGGAATTATATTACATTGATATGTTTGAATTATGATTTGTGATGTTCCATGATATTCCTATGTTCGATACGAGATCTTTTATATCTCTAAATGTTAATGAATGACTGGAATAAGATGATCAATGTTTAGTTCATGAATGATGTGAGAAATTGTGTGTTTGTGCTCTCTCTTCTCTCTCTCTCTCTCTCATTTGACAACAAGGGCTTATGAATATATAGCTCAATTTGTTCAGAGGATTTGGAAATTCTGGTAGATAATCTAGAATTCTTTTCTTGTAGTTATGCAAATATGTGAGTTCTAATTTAATTGAGGATCATAGTTATTTGAATGATCTTAACCATCCTACAAGATGTTGTAGAGTTGGATTGATCAATAATAAATCTCCTAGTGTGGTTCTATTGAAAAATTGTGAAGTTTTGTGTTGGGAATTTCCCTCCTTATCTCAAAAACCATATATTGGGTGTCATGGGTGTCGATTCCCTATTATTGGATATCAATTAGAATTCGAGGTTCAGGACCTCAATCCCTAGTGCCTTAATACACAAATAATTTGGCATTCCAGGGTGTTTCCCCATCTTTTTTACAAAACCCCTTCTTTTCTTTCACACATTCTCAAAATCCAAAGACCCAAGTCCAAATTGAGTTGGGGGCATAATACTTCTTCAAGGATCTGATTACTTCAGTGAAAATTTTCTTTCCAAGTGATTCTTGTATCTAAGGCTACCACTCCTTGTAAAAGCTAGATTACTTGTCATTACTAATTTGTATTTGGGTATCTAGTATTTGAATATTTTCTACACCTCAATACGTATTCTCCTACTACATATGTTAGCACTCCCGGATGTGTTAATCTGTAAGCCTTACCTCGAATACACTACAAGAGAGTTGGATTTGAATGATTTAGGGATTCGAGATAGTGTAAAAAACCACCTTTCGAAGGCCCAAACATAGCCTGGCTTAGGTATCACTTTGATGTCCACTCCTTATTGGTGGGGTTTAACATCGAGGTACCAATGTAAAAACCCTGTCCAAAGGAACCATGTCATGTGGTACCCACATTGGCCATCAACCATTATTATTTCAACTCCAGATTATGACAACATATGTGCGTGATGAGTTGAGTGTGTTGGTCTAATGGCGGAACCTTGCCACAGGACCACCGAACGACCAAAAACTTGGAAAGATTAAACAAGTAAGTTGTGTGGAGAGGGTTAATAACAGTGGGATGATAAAAAAATGCGTGAAAGGAAGCGATGGGCCTGGGGTAGTTCCATCCTTACCAAAACCATTCCATCAGGCCATCGGGCCACTAAACTAATGGAAATCTTAAGTGGGTTGTTACGTGGGGATCTCGACCAAGAACCCACCCAAAATGACATGTACTAGTGTGGGCCCACTAGGTTCTTAGTATGTCAGGGCTTTAAGTGCTTGAATGAAAGTAGCGGAGAGCGGGGCCAACAGAACCTGGGTTGGTACAATCTGGGTTGGGAAGGACCCCATCGAGCTTGTGGGCCATCAATATTTCCAAAATAAGCTAAGTAGAGAGAGAGGACAAGAGAGCCTCAATCTATCATGTTATGGATTACATGGACCCACTTCAGTTGACAATCGTTGACTTTCAACCATTCCTCATAATAAATGTCTCCAAGGGATGTTTTAAGAAATCAGATATGGGTAATGGATGGATCATAACTTTCTTTTTAGACAATAACCTTAAAATATTAATACGATCGAATATTTATAAAACAAAATTAAAACTATAAAGCCTTAAGAGTTAGTTCAATCGGTCAAATCAGTGCCTTGCTAATCGGGAGGTCACAGGGTCAATTCCCGAAAGCTCTTGGGGTCAGGCTAGTAAATAGGCCTAGGGGTGTGGCCTAGGGGTGTTGATGCCCTTCGGGTGGTGTCCACTCAGTGTGTAGCAGCTACCCACTGACCCGAGTATTTGTGAACCAAAAAGTGAAAAAAAAAAACAAAATTAAAACTATAAGGAAAAATGTAAATGAAATATTATTTATTTCCAAATCACAGTAACAAGATAACAATATCAAACTCCTAGAATTTGCCAAAAAATATTTCAAAAATTCAAAATACGTTCATTAGTAACTATGGATTTTCAATATCATATACGATTAAGTCTTGGTTTGTTGAAATCATTTAAACAAAACGAAAACTTCTAGTAACCATAATGTATATATATTCCCACAGTCACCAAATAAATTGAATATCTTTCCTCCTCCTTTCTCTCAAAATTTGAGGCTCTATATATATATGTCAATAAATCCTGGATATACAAAGCTAAATTTCAAAAATATAGTTTCCCAAAAATAACTACCACAATCTAACTATCATGACCACTCGAGGTCGAATCATATTTTCTTAAAAGAAATTGACATAATTAACTAACATGATATGCAAAGGTGACCAAACAGCCAAGCCATATCCATAACAACATGTGTCGTCATAACCAATATGGAAGACAACGGATACATGTCACAAATCAAGGAAATGGAAATCAATAATTGACATTATTATTAAAATAAGGTGGCTACAAAATCTAAGATTATTTAGCTACCTTTAAAAATGATAAAATAAATAAAATATCTAAACATACCTTGAGAATATTCTGACATGAAAATAGACAATTGACAATAACTTATTTCGAAAAAATTTGACTTTGAGAATCTAATGTAATGGCCACTTTAACATTGGTAGACTTAATAATTATTTGGGTGTCTCACAACAATGGTTTCTCATCTAATCTATGAGTCTTTTAATCACTTTGATTAACCCTAGGTTGATTCAACATCTTGAGTTGGTTGTTTTCTTGTTGGAGCAGATGGATTTTTTGTTCAAGGCAAGGAAACATAACTGAGTATCTTTTTTTACAGTACATGCTTTGTACACATATATAAGAATTAGCCTTGTATTAACAATGGTTATCACAATTATTATCGCCAACCTAAGCATGAACATTTTCATCCAAAAAAGTAGAGTTGGGAACAGACTGGGATTTGTTTTTTTTTCGAAATAGGTTCCTCGGGAGAGTCGACATCGATATAAACATATTTTTGAAGGGCCTTTTTACCCCTATTTCATTGAGCCTGGGATATTTTATGAGCCAACCTTTTACTGTTAATTCAATATTGAAGCTTTCGACTAGACTAACTCTTTTCTTTTTTGTGTATAGGTAAAAAATGGCCAATGTAATTGGAGAGACTTGGCTTAATAACATCCTTAAACACAGGTTGTAGCTCGATGTGCTGAAACCGTACTTTCTTTTCCATGTTATGGTTTATGGTTTATGCGAGTAGGCATAGAACTGGGGGTTTTAACCATGGTTACTTCATATAAATATGATTCATTTGAATGATAGAGGTTATCAGGGTCTGAATTATCATGGTCGTGAGTCATAGAATGTTTGGAGTAGGTTCTCGAGGATTAAGTTAAAACCTAGGAGGGATTTCTTCTCTCTTACTAGCACGAGGGTTTTTAAAACCATTCCAACAAAGGAACAAATCCCACGAGTCCCCATACTTAGCCAAATTGTGTTTAACAAGAATGCATATTAAATCGTGGTAGAACCAGCTACGTTTAGGGTTCCTGCAATCCCTTTGATAAAACTTGGCCATTTTAGAAAGGCTTTTGTGTAGATAAAATGGAAGATTTAACTTAAACCCAAGAAATACCATCAAAATATGTATATAATACAGAAGATTAGTCCATATCTACCCTTATAGGTAATAAAAGGCCCAATGAACTCAAGTAAATCCTTCAATTTCATTTTGAGGAAATAAACATGCATACCTTTCACATTGTAGGTGTAATCCTTTGAGACTAAAAATTCTCACTAGGGCATATCCTATACTGGGTAATTCTTTGACAATTTTTTTCCCTTAGTAGAAAGATGTGTTTCTTTGGTAATGAAGCTTTCATCAACCAACTTCTCAATATCTCCAACTTTGGCTTTACAACCATTATAAGTGGAGGAAAAACCCTTCACTATGTCCTCATTATTACCCTGGAAGGCTTGAATAAAATTCTACCATTCAGCTTCGTGGAACAGAGCAAGATATTATTCACAAGCTTAAATATTTTTGCCTCTTAGAAGCTTTATTCTAACTACAGGGGCCAACTCAAGATATTTGATAGGACTTAGTGGTTGTTTTGTGCATAAGGAAGGTCATAAAAGCCGGATAGGGTTTTAGGGAACAAACCCTAACCTCACATAACAAAATGGATAGGCGAAAACTCCATACTCAAAGACAAAGTTATTCGGGAATAGAACCCTAAGTTTTGAAATGACTCACTATGAGCCAGTATTGACAATATTGAGTTGTATTGATAGCGTTTCAGAATGGTAATAACACCACAAGCTTCGAGATGTTTTGATCACATGTCAAAGGTCCAGGTATTAAAACATGCACATGTCAATTCTAAAGAGTCATTCCATATCATCAAACAAGCCCATCATTCATTCGACATTGAGCCTGCCACATGGATATATATGATCAGTTGCTATCAATTGTTTTCTATACAAATTATGACCTATCCATCGCACACTTGTATAATGATTTTCGCCATTACAGATTTAATTATGCAAAGAACCATTGTACATATTGTTAAGTTATACCACCTTAGGATATAATAACAATCACCCAAAACACAAATATCGAAAATAATGGTACTTGTTTATGATGGACATTGAAACTTTTTTATTGATAATTCTTTTGCATCTCCCTTTATATAAAAGTTGATATAAAACTATTTTACTTAAGGTGAATATTAGAATATTTTATTTGTAGTCAACAATGAAATATTTGTTTTTTTATATTTTTCTTAAATTTTATTTTCCAAATCCATTTTGATGATGGAAAACATTAAACAATTATATTTTTTCTTAAATGTCAGTGGTCAACTTCATGTTGGTGTTGATGTTAGAAATAATTGAGAAATAATATGATTATTAGGAGGTTAGAAATAATTCTTCTAGAATCAATTAGAGATTGTCCTGGATTAGAGAAAGTGTGTTATCATGTCCTTCTTTATAGGAGTTTATTGATGTCTGAATTTTCCTTATAAATTTTAATGCATTTTTTTAGTAATAGGTCATCAAATTATTTGCTTGTGAGATTAATTGGTCTCAAGTGTGAGTTTTTTTTTTTTATATATTAGAGCTACTAGGCGAGAGAACATAAAATTAGTGTTGATGGGAATAAAAAATCCACTTGGAAACATGGGAGATACCACTTGATCAAGACCTCAATTAGGCCTCTATTTGTTATGGTTGGTGGGATTTACCAATATATAAGCCTAGTCACCTATGCCAAACTAATATAAATATGATTAAAACTATATAAAAAGGGAAAATATATGACCTGACACTATTATTAACAAATTATTATAAATATAAATAACTAATAACTATCTAATATAAACGAACTATTGGTGTTTGGGAAGTTTCTTTAACTAATAACGAGGAGGGGAAAAACCACCCAAATGTAGGCCTTTAAGAGATCTACAATTTCTTAAAGATGGTAGCCCTTCTAACCAAAATGTGAGAGTGATAAACCACTTAAAGAGTCTATTCTCTTATGAGAGAGTTTGAACTATACATATATATGATGTTTTGAAATGATTTGCATGCAATTCTAATCTAATTTGGAGAAAGTAAATCAATTAACCTATCTGAAGTGACAATAATTTATTAAACTAATTTTAGTATGAATATAATCTAAGTATATATATATATATATATATATATATATATATATATATATATATATATATTAAAAGATACATTTTAAGAAATCATAAATAATCTGAAAGATTAAATCATACCCATATTTCAATTAAAGAAACAAAATAAGTACTCCAATATTCATGATAGGAAACAATTTGATAAATTACAATTTACAGAACTAAAAATGTAAGAAAGCATATAAAATCTATATCACATACACTTCTCCACTCATACAAAATATATCCTTAAAAAAACTTAAAGTTCTTCAAAGATTATGCATGACTTCTAATAGCGAATATTAAATTAATTGATTATAGTGATTTCCAACCCTCTCCTCATCGAAAGAGTTGTATAAATAACATGAAAATAACAAGAGATATATTTTTCATGTTTTCCTTAATTTTTTCTAAAAACAAAAAATCTTTGATTTGGAAGAGGATTTTCTTGCAAACAAAATTCAACCTCTTATATTCATCTTTATCTATCCCTTTTTGCTTGCCTAATTTTATACTGATTTGCTATTATTCTATTTCCACCTGTGCATCTAGTTGCAACAAATCTTTTACAATATAACGAGATTTTCCTCCTTTTCCTTTAAAATCTCTTTCTATTGATTGTAGAGATATGAGATTTTGGGAAAATGAATAGTATTAATGCTTTGAAAACTAATTCTACATTGACCAATCCTCCTTAATACATATTTCTTTTTCTTTCAATATTTACCAGAAATTTTTGAAATTAATTTCATGCATTCACATGGCAGTGGAAAATATTTTTGGACATATCTATTGCTCCATCTAGTAATTTCAAGAATTTTAATATTACTTGTATCATTGTTTTCATTTCTAACATCCCTTGCTTTTACCCTGTTTTTGGTAATTTCAAAACATGACTATGTAATTCCAACATTGGAGCCACAAACCACTAAGGCAATATGTGTTTAAAACACTTAAAATAAATGTATGTGATGTTTGACTAAAGGAAGGGGTGACTTACATATCCACTATCTAAGGGACAACTTGTTTGTGTGCCTTGAAAAACCCAACCTTGAAATTATTTTTGTGTTGAAAACACTAAAATCAGCGACCAAATCAAAAAGTGGTGTTACCAATAACATCATTTTTTGGGTGGTGAGGAAGGGCTCAAAATTACATCCATGGCCTTAAAATCCTATATTATTATTGATAAAAACATTAAAAGTAATCCCTAATGTGAAAATTGGTACTACCAAGAGCAATCTTTTAAAACTAAAAGTTGAAATTACAAATTGTTTGAAACCATGGCCATAAAAACTAGTATTTTTGAACCTACAAATTAAAAATCAAACCCTAAATAATAAATTAGTGTTACCACAAGTGCCTCTTTCTTCCCAACATTAAAGTTGAAACATCTTTGAAAGAATGGCCTTAACAACTTGTACCATAAAAACAACACCGATAATACCCCCTTTTTTATATGGGACTTACAATAACCATGGTCTAAAAATCTATTTTTGTTGTAGAAAAAATAATCCAGGTGGATATTTGTGGCCACCCACCTATTCCACCAGGACCTTCAACTAGTTTCACTAGTTTCCTTGATTATAGCGTAATTTACTATTTTTAGCAGTTTTCGGGTCTTGAACTTCTGGAGATATTTTGACCCCCTAAATGACGTTTTTTGAGCCACAAATATTATAGTACTCAGAGAGATCTTTCTAACAAGGTATTGTACGCGCTAAACGAAGATCATATGACTAAGTTACGACCTCAAGAAGTTGGATGTACAACTAACCCCAATGTGGCCCACAAACTCTTGTCATTCCATCTCTTAGGGTTATGGTTTTGGTGGTTTTCTTTTGTTTTTCAATAAGAAAAAAGCCCCATGAGCCTCATTGTAACACAGTTCAGAGGCATGCATCTGCCACATCTCTTCTCAGAGATAAGCTACAACCACCTGAGCTAGTTAATTTCCATTCTACTTGTAACAATTTCTTAGTACTTTGTTATTAATGAATTGAACTTTGATTTTTCATTGCATCTTTGTGTTTTTGTTCATATCTGTATTTCCTTTTGTTTTTCCATAAATATGGATTAAAAAACCACAAAATTAACCTTAAAATGTACACTCATTTAGAGGTAGTTTATCATTCCAGGCATGAGAAAATATGATCTGGCATGATAGTATCAACCTTTAATTTAAAACTTCAATATTACTTCCAAATTTTTTTATTACCTTTGGTATTTAAAAAATTCTCATACAAATTGCATTAAATTAAACATAAATTATTTCTTTAAATTATTGGTACATCATCTATATTCAAATGATCCAAGTGGACATTGGTGGCCACCTTCCAAGTCCACTTGGACCCCCACCATTGTTTCTCTCAACATTTTCAGTTTCCTTAATTGTAGCACAACTTACTATTTTTAGCAGTTTTTCGGGTCCTGAACTTCCGGATCCGTTTTGAGGCCCTAAACGACTTTTTTTGGGAAAATTGGGAGTAGCATCCATTCACCAATGCTGCTCTTCCCAAAGTTGTAGTTCTTGGATAGATCTTTCTAACGAGATATTGTGCACGTCAAACGGAGATCATATGCCAAAGTTATGACCCTGGGAAGTTGATGTACCAATTTACCCAAACGAGGCCCACAGTTTGGCGTTTCATCTTCTATGGTTAGGTTTTTGGATGTTTAGGGTTTTTCATTGTTTCTCAACAATAAATAGGCCTTCGAGCCTCATTGTAAGATAGTTCAGAAGCATGTAGCCGCCACATCTCTTCTCAGAGATAAGCTACCATCACCCTAGCTGGTTTATTTCCATTACTGTTTGTAAGCATATTTTAGTATTTTACATTAATGAAATGAAGTATTATTTCTGTTGCTTATCTGTGTTTATGGTTATCTCTGTAATTTGTTGCATTCCTGTTTAAATTCGGATCGGTGGTATTAGAGCGGTCTGCTTTTTTCTCTATTTTTCTTTGCATGTCCCCAATGAGGTCGGGATATAAGGAGTTAGGGCTTGAACTGCTCAAACCTTTGCAAGACCAGTCTTGCAAATCCCGACAGCCTCCCATGGCGGATGAGAAGAAAGACGAGGGGGCAGGAGATCCTATCAAAATCTTGCTCGAAGAAGCCCTCGAGCGACAAAGGAATGCTATGATGGACAACTTTGCCCAGATCCTTCAGCGGCTACCTAGAAGCGACGCATCAGCTTCCAACAGCTACTCTGGAAATGCCATGCCCTTTAAAATACAAGTTAATTTTGAAATCCCCATATTCAAGGGTCATATAGACACAGATGTCGTAGATAAATGGTTAAATCTACTAGAGGGTTATTTTTCTGTTCATGAATTTTTGAGTCGGAAAAAGATTGTTTTCGCTCTTCTCAAAGCAGCCCCCCCACGTCAAGGATTGGTGGGAAACCTATTGCGAGTAAAATGATGAAAATACCGGCTCACTATTTTCAGCTGCACCCACCTGGAATTCATTCCGGGATGCCATTAAGGAGCAGTACTACCCTGTTAGAAGCTATGAGGATCAATACATAAAGTGGACCATGCTGCGACATGGAAGGGAACAAGATGTGCTAGAGTTTACCAAACTTTTCCATACCCTTTGCACAAAGTTGGGTACCAAAGATTCATAGCAACATTTGATACTAAAATACCGTGGCTGCCTGCACAAGTACATCCAGGAAGAAACAGAATTCTTGAACATCTCCTCGCTTAGCGCAGCATACTGATATGCCTTCAAGGTCGAGCAAAAGTTTAAACAGAAGAAGCGAGACTTTGGATCTGCGAATCCAAAGCAAGGGAAACGTGCCCCTAAACCACAGAACAAGGGACAAAGCCAAGGCGGGGCAACCCAAGACAACCTGCCAAAGCTGCAAGCAAAGAACAGCGCCGCAAAGCCGAAAAAGGAAATGGGAAAATGGTGTGAGTTCCATAAAAGCTCCACTCACAACACAAGTGAGTGTCAGGCCAAGCAGTCACTGGTGGCTGAGCTAAAGGTTTCAAAATCAGATGCATGTTCCGACTCTGAGTCAGAACCCGACAAGGGGAATGACAATGGGAACCAGATTATTGATGCGGAGCCCAATGCCACCATTGCCACCACAAAGATACAAAAGGAGGAACTCGAAGATCCAAAGGAGGAGGAGCATTTCTTCCACTCCCAGATGTGGGTAAAGGGCTCCCCGCTACAGTTCATTATCGATAGTAGGAGCCAAAAGAACCTCATTTCGGCAAAGGTCATGAAGCGGTTGGGCCTACTGACCACAGCACATCCACAACCTTACACCATTGGGTGGCTTCACCAAGGATGGTATCTTTGCGTGAGCCAACAGTGTTGCCTTCCATACAACATCAAACCCTTCACGGATGAGGTATTGTGTGACATTGCTCCCCTTGAAGTTTGTGATGTATTATTAAGATAACCATACTTGTGGAAGCGACATGCTGTGTATGAATCACGGCCCCGTGCTGTTATTGTTACATTGGGAAATAAGTTGTACAGGATACCGGAGGTAGCACCACCTGCCACCATCTCTTTGGTTACTGCAAAACAATGCAGTAAGCTCATTTCAAAAACCGGGAAATTTATTTTCCTGATGATACGTCCTCAAGGAAAGAAGAAGACGATGGCCACGACCTCCAGACAGGGCCCCTCCACGCAACAACTATAGATGGACAAGGTCGTGGAGGAGTACGAGGACATCTTCACCTCCCCTGTAGGGGTTCCTTTGCATTGTTAGGTCAAGCACTCCATCGATCTGACCCCAGGTGCACCGCTACCCAATGGACCAATCTATCGGCGCTCCGTTCTGGAGAACGATGAAATCAAGAGGCAAATTCAGGAGCTTCTGCAGAAAGGTCACATCCGTCTGAGTTCATCGCCTTGTGGGAGCCCGATCATGTTGGTACGAAAGAAGGATGGGACTTGGAGACTCTGTATTGACTATCGGGCTTAGAACAAGATCATTTTCCGTAATAGGTACCCGATCCCATGGATTGATGACCTCCTCGACCAACTAAAGGGGGAAACATATTTCAGTAAGATCGATCTGAAGTTAGGATATCACCAGGTACCAATCGAACCCTCTGATGTGTGGAAGACTACCTTCAAAGCCAAGGAGGGTCTTTTCGAATGGTTGGTTATGCCTTTCGGATTAACGAATGCTCCTGCAACCTTCATGAGGCTAACAGATGACATCTTGCGGCCATTCACCAACTCATTTGTAGTGGTATACTTGGATGACATTCTGATCTTCAGCCAGAGTTGGGAAGAGCACCTCCACCACATCCGTCAGGTTCTCCAAACACTGCGGCAACACAAGCTATGTGCCAATTTGGAGAAATGCACTTTTGGCATGACCCGGGTTCAGTATCTAGGATACATTATCGATGAATAGGGGGTGCATGTGGATCCAGCCAAGATCCAAGTCATTTGGGATTGGCCATCTCCAACCACTCTGACAGAGCTTCGCAACTTTCTAGGTCTTGCCAACTTCTACCGCAGGTTCGTGTTGGGGTTTTCTCATATCACTTGGCCTTTGAGTCAAGTCACTAAGGGAGGAGCGAAGGCCAAATTCTTTTGGTCTGAATCTCAACAGAAGGCATTCATAGAGTTGAAAGATCGCCTCTGCACGGCACCAGTGATCGCATTACCAGATTTACAACAACCATTTGAGGTCAAGACAGATGCCTCTGACTATGCTATTGGGGCAGTCCTTACTCAACACGGGCATCCAATGGCATATCACAGTGAAACACTTTCAGACATAGTTCGGAAGTATCCCACTTATGATAAAGAGATGTATTCCATTGTGCAGGTCTGCCGATAATGGAAGCATTACATTTTGGGGAAGGAAATGGTCATCCACACAGACCACCAACCCCTGTAGTTCATATAAACCCAAGGGAAATTGCAGAATGATCACCATCAGAAGTGGTCTACATACCTGCAACAGTTCCACTTGAATATCAAGTATAAGAAGGGCAGCACCAATAATGTTGCAGATTGTTTCAGTCAACCACCGATCATGGCATTAACCACCGTGCTCAACTCTTCTAGCAACGAGAGCTCTGATTGGCCACTTCTCTACAAAAGCAACCCAGAATTCAGCCACACATACCAGACACTCTTGGAGGGTCAGCATGTTCCAGATTTTCACCTCCAGGATGCCCTGTTATGCCGCCTGGGTCACCTTTGTGTTCCTTCAAGCGAGCATGCCAAGATGATTTGGGAAGCACACTACAATCGGGCTGCTGGGCATTTCGGGGTCGAGAAAACAGTGGCAGTACTGCAAAAGCATTTCTATTGGCCAAATCTTTGACAGGATGTTGGGAAGTACATTAGATCATGTACTTCCTGTGCCATTGCCAAACTGACCATCAAGAAGCAAGGCCTCTATACTCCGCTGCCTACCCCTAGTTGACCTTGGGAATCCATCTCCATGGATTACATGTCAGGCCTTCCTTCCACTAAGCATG
>APFE030195540.1:14835-37847 GCA_000404065.3 Pinus taeda | reverse complement strand
AATGAAGATTGAAGACATTCCAAAAACAACATTAGAACTCATGAGGGTCATTATGAATTTTTGGTCATGCCTTTTGGCCTTACCAATGCACCTTCTACATTTGAAGGTTTGATGAATTCCATATTCAAACCCTTCCTTAGAAAATTTGTGTTAGTATTTTTTGATGATATACTAATCTACAACAAGTCTTGGAAGAATCATGCTGAACATGTTGACAGGGTGGTCAAACTATTGGAGGAGAAACAATTATACGCAAGATGCTCCAAATGTTTCTTTGGAGTACAAGAGGTGGAATATCTAGGTCGTATTGTATCTCATGAAGGTGTTAAGGTAGACCCTAGCAAAATTAAAGCCATTAAGGAATGGAAAATCCCCACATCCATAAAGCATTTGCGAGGATTTCTCAGGTTGACAGGGTATTATCAAAAGTTTATTAAGAATTATGGGAGAATAGTAGCACCTCTAACAACATTATTGAAGAAAGATGCATTTTCATGGACTCTAGAAGAAACAAAGGCCTTCGAACATCTTAAAGAGGCAATGTGCCAAGCACCGGTCTTAGCTATGCTGGATTTCACAAAACCTTTATTGTGGAATGTGATGCTTCAGAAAATGGAATTGGTGTTGTTTTAATGCAAGATGAAAGACCCATTTCTTTCAAAAGTTATCTAATCAAGGGAAAGCATTTACACAAAGCTATTTATGAGAAGGAAATGTTGGCAATACTACATGCACTTAAGAAATGATGACCCTACCTAATGAGAATACACTTCAAGGTAAAAACAAATCATAATAGTCTTAAATACTTTTTAGAACAAAGATTATCCTTTGAAGAGAAACAAAAAAGGGTCACAAAGATGTTGAGTTATGACTTTGAAATCATCTACAAAAAGAGGAAGCAAAATGTTGTGGCAGATGCACTCTCAAGAAAGGATGAGGATGTGGAAGCATTGTTGTGTGCCATTTCTATTATCCAACCAGATTGGATAAACAAAGCAAGGGAGGAAAGGAAAAATGACAAAGAAGTGTGGGCACTCATTCGAAAGATACAACAAGATCCCAGTACATCTAATACATTTAGTTGGAAAAATGATTCGTTATGGTACAAAGATGTCTTATACCTATGTAAGAATTTCCAACTCAAACAAAAGATTCTTATGGAATTGCACACTTCTCCCTTAGGAGGGCACTCAGGATTTTTAAAAACATACCACAGGGTTAAGAAATTTCTTTTTTGGGATGGCCTTAAATCGGATATTAAAAATTTTGTGGCGGAATGTTTGGTTTTCCAACAAAATAAAGTTGAAACAATTAAGACCCCAGGTCTATTACAACCTTTATCCATTCCAAGCCAATGTTGGGAGGAGGTTTCAATGGATTTTATCTCAGGTTCACCCAAGTGTTATACAACAAAATGACCCCCTCATCAGCTCAGAGGGGAAAGACATGATAGCTGAAGCAGAGACCAAGATCACAAGCCTTGTTTTCACACTAACACTTGCTAAACACTGACAACATGCTTTATAAAGCTTCTCTGTAAGCCTAAGGGAGCGTTAGTGACCCTACTAACTCTACTTGTTGGTTCGAGGAAAATGTTAGTGGATCCTAATGAGAATCTAAAGCTCAAAGGAGTGAATTGACTCATAAATATCTCTATATTCCCTCCTAAATCTACTCAGAAAAGTAAGGAAACATCTCAAGTTTGACCTATTTGTGGGATTTCTAATCCTAATGAAGGAGGCAAATGGGAAAGAGCTCAAAAGAATGGCAACATCATTTCTTTTACTTTAATAGACTCATGGAGGAACTTGGCAGCCCTAACTCGATTGCTACATAAGCAAAGCTAGGGCTATGGTGATAGAGGTTAGATCATTTGAAAGGATAGCTTACTTGATTGTCGAGCATAGTCTCAAATCTAAGCATAAGAAGTTGATAAGAAGGGAGAGAGAGAGAGAGAGGCGCTGGAGGGGTAAGGGAAGGTTGATGCAACAGATGGTTGTAATCACTCTTTCGACATTAATATAGAGCTATAGTTGTACTATCTACTCCATGGTGTTGGTACTATCATTCATTATTTGTTTGTCCAATACATTTTAACATGAGTAGCATAGTTATGTGTAACTAGAGGTCTTTTATATATTCATGTATTAATTATCAAGGTTGTATGCTGTGATTATGCTTGTCTCTTCTATGTGCAAGACTTGATTTCGAGCCAACTCAGGGGACTTCCACCTAGCTGCATTGTGTTCTCCAGCAAACCTGCATGGAGGCTTGGTGTAATGAATATGTTTTGGTTTGATAGTTAGTAATTATTTATGGACATGCATGTAACTTTGTGATAGCTATAGATAATCTTACAGTCTACCAAGGGTCCTGGGAAGACCCTTGAGGGTATCTCCATTCTCCATACACTGTGCATTTTATCCTATAGCAGAATTGGTGACTCCACTGGGGACTATACATTTAGTTCCCGGTTCACCTGGACAGTTCTCAGTTTCCTCCTCCTTCTAGACCTCCCTATACTACTGCATTCCTTTTCTAGCCCATCAAGACCTTGCTGTATTCTTCCCTCATACATTCAACCTTAGATTTGATCCCCAAAACCCTGTTTTGAACTCTTTTCCTACACTAACACAGGTTAGTAGAGAAAACGGAGCTTTATAAAGATTTGTGTCTGCACAAACAGTGCGTTAGTGGAGCCAGTAACTCTCTATGGCCTCTGCTACAGAGTGTTAGTCACCCAAATTTTGACATGCAGCTGTGTCTGTAAACTCAAAGGGATAGGAAACCTACTCATGCACTGAAAACAGATCTGCCACTGTAGTTTGCTAGCAAGATTTGTGTCCTAAAAGTTTTTTTTTTAGGAAATAGTTTGTTTTTCTTTCTTAAAAAGTTTTTTTGAAAAGAAAAAAATCAACATTTTTTTAATCATCCTTCTACTTAGCTAGTTAAAATATGCTTTATTTTGGTTTCCAATAGTTGTTAGAAAGCACTGGAAAGATTTCTGTTGGCTATGCATGTGAAAGAAAAGTTATAATGACTAGGATGCCTAGAACAAATATGAATGTATGAAAGACTCACACTTGTAGAATACAACTTATTTCATCGAATTGAATATTTTCAAGCATTGTCTTTTGCATGATTTTCAATCAGAGTCCCACCAAATATCATACGTCAACACCCTTACTGAAGACACTAAAAAAGTACACATAAAATCTACCTAAAATCAATCAGTAACTCTTTATATAGCAAATAAACATTAGTTCAGGCTAGGATCTTGGGATAGGCAGTGTGAGTAAACTGCCCAAGATCAGAAACCAAAACTAGTGTCATTAAAAGAGAGAAAATTCCTTTTGCACTCATACTACCGGGACCACTCCAGTTAAAGCGGAGCTAAATACGAGACAACATTGGACTGTAAGTGAAGGTAGCTTGCCTTCGCTCACAACTTCTTTGGGTATTCTGTGTATTGGAAATCCCTTTGGGGATTTCAGTGCTGAGTCGGGGACTCAGGTATCCTTCCCACACAGCGTACTGTCTGTGACTATGTCCCCCCTAGTAGTGTCTGTGATCTGAGGTATCCTTAGTGGTCATACTTTTAGGGACTTACAAAAGGTGATTGGGGCGGGCTGCCCTGATACCTAACACAAAGGGACCTACTATGTCTTAAGTTTTTGGGAGGGTGCTCATCTTCACGATAGTACTTGGCTTTTCAATTTGAGGTTCAGGTGAATCTCTAGAGTAACCATAACTCTACATTTGGCCAACCCTCTCTGTTATTCATTGTGATACTGGGTTTCATCTCCAGTGATCGATGCTTACCAGACAGGGTCATTTCTCTCTATTTGCTGATTGTTTCACTTAGTGTATTTTTTATTTTTATTTTTTAGGCACTCAAGTGTTATCATTGAGACTTTAACAAATATCATGATAAAAATTAATAGTCACCGTGGCTACATCTGGCTCTTGTCGTCAATCTTGACGATTGTTAGGACTTCCTCCACTCATTGTGGAAGATCCGCTGAGCTCCAGTGAACTAGATTCCCCATATTTGGGAAATCAGTCTCCAATATCTCACACAGAATCTGTTTGGACAACCGACGGTTCAAGCTTACTAGAGGATTTCTTTACTGCAGGATTTATTCCTCCCTATAACCCTCTGATCACAAATCCATTGGACCCACTCTTGGTTTGCGTAGTACCTGTACCCCCTGTGTCTTCAGTTGGAACATTTCCATCCATCTCGTCAATGATTAACAGGTCGTGGAACTTTTTGGACACTTTTGGTCCCCCACCACTTCCCCAGTCGACAGTCACCACCACACTGTTGATGGCAAACCCTGCTATCCCATTTGTCCCAAGTACAAACCCTCACATGACACCCTCCATGAGTGGAACCCAGCCTAGGCCGAGTTCCACCCCTTAGTGTCAAACTCTATACCTTCGATAAGTGCAACATACAACGCTCCTTATAATGCTCAATATAGCATAGTTAGCGTAGGTCCCTTCAACCAACAATATGGTTGGCATCCTTTGTATAGTTCTAACCCCCATATTAAAGTACCTAGGGGCACTCCCAATATGCATATACTAGTCGGGAACATAACAGTGCCCCCTCCATTTTTAGGCATGCATGGTCAATCACTGATTGATATGAGCACTCCTTATGTTATTCAAGGACATATGGTTAGTTCTGTGGCGGGCAGGAATCCTTAAAGAGGTCCCAACAAATCCATGGAGGCACCCTACTCACAACCTCAAATGAGTCAATGGGGCACTGCTTATCCTGGGGGTAATGCTATACCCCAGCATCACAATCCCCATGGAAATCCACATTACAATGCCATACCCCAAGGAAACTACTATACCACACAACCTATGTATAATATTGGGACTCAAATGATGGGAGGACTTCAAGGATCCTCAAGTCATATGTCATTGCCTTGGTTCGAGTTGAGGGCATCACACACTCTGTATTTTTGGGCAACATTTGATATCCTCGACTTGTACAAACTTACAAATGACCCCATATATCATAACTTATCTGGCTGCCAATCCCACATAAAATACCGACAGACATCCCGAAGTTCGAAGGGAAAGAAGGGGAGGATCTGAGTACCCATATCACCACCTATCATCTTTGGTGTGTTTCTAACTCCATGGTGGATGATAGTATTTGGCTACATCTTTTCCCCCGCACCCTTACTAGCAACACAACCAAGTGGTACATCGAGATACCACGCGCATCAGTAAATACCTTTGACACTCTAGCGATGGAATTATTAAACCACTTCCAGCTACCCATTTGCTATGAGACTAGGACAGAACTCCTCACTTCATTACGTCAAGATACCACCACCCACATCTCTAATCATATACATGAATGGAAACGTAGGTGAAGGTTAGCCAAATCTCCCCTCCCAAACTATCTCTTAGCGGGCTGGTTTTGCAAGTACCTACTCCCCCAAATCACTAAGGATGTCATCCTAGGTGGCGTGGTCACATAATACCAATCCATACATCGTGCCTAGCACTTAGATCTGATATATTCATAGTCTGGCACTCTTTACGACTTAATCCCCAATGCCCCTTGCAACTCCAATGCTTCCGCTACTCAGCACCCAAGAGCACACGCCACTGGGATTATCTGTTAACCCCGGGGCTACTGTAAAACAACTTAGTGGTCACATCGCCTAGATGTCAGTGGACCTCTCTACCAAATCGACCACTCTTCCTACCACCGCAATAAACTCTGTGCGATCTATGCAAAAATCCGATGGTAAGAACAAGAAGAATAAGAAAAAGATCGCTCCTTCCGAGGAGTAGTCAATGAAGCAACAAAAACCAAAGCAAAAGGCCGCTGCGCTTCCTGATGATGGAAAGGATAAACCCGCTAGATTCCCTTGCAAAATCTCTGCTGAATACCACATGACCTATCACTGCCTCCGTCTTCAAGAATGCATAGATTTCATTACTAAAAAGGATACTGGTAGGACCCCCATTGTCCTTAATAATCCTTTCCCCGCTCAGCAGCAACAACACATCGTTGCAAACCAACCCCAACCCCCACAAGAGGGCAATGGTGGTTCACAACATCCATCAGCTGGTGAAGGACCCTCTACATTTACACCTTTGAAATAGTAGATATACAAACAAGAGCCAAATCCTATGGAGCTCCTGTAGCTCATGAAGAGGAACCTTCCTCAAGTCAAAATCCACCATCGCCCAATGATTTGCATATCGAAAGGCCGGTTGTTGACCTTTTGATTTTCCCCCCTAAAGGGACACTTCGACACACAACACACAATACATCTGTACGTGCCGCCCAAAACTACAACATTGTAGAAGACTTGGCGCAAGCGCCGTCGACTATGATGGTGCTCGAAGTATTACAAACATGTCCAGCACAAAGGAAAGATTTGCTTTTGGATATTGGTGGTATCGACCCACATGATTCCATGCTTGCAATTTTTGATGAGGAAAAATGTAAACCTCCTCTTCCCACCAGCTTGCATTTCAGGTGAAAATCGTTTTGAAAGGTAAAGGTATACATAGAACTATCATCAATGAAGCTGCTTCTACCTACATCATGTCAGCTTCATGTTGGCTTGCTTTGGGTTCTCCAACCCTATCCTCGCCATTGAATTCCCTTAAATCTTTCGACGGCCACACTTTCATCCCAAAAGGTTACCTAGCAAGCTACCCCATCACTTTGTATGGGAAAACGGTAATGGTGGACATAGAAGTCATAGATAAAAAAACTCGACTATAATCTCTTGCTGGGTCACAGTTGGACGTATGCCATGATGACCATTGTGTCTACTGTCTTTCGCATCATCCTATTTCCATTGGATGGAAAGGTAGTCACAGTGGACCAGATGTCCTTTTGCATCCCTGATTATTCCCCGATACCAAGTGACTTTGTGCCCCTAATAGGTGGTGTACCTAACTCTTACGTTAGTATCAGTACCGGTCTACTAAAGGCTTCTTCCTTGATGGATTGTTTCTCTCTTCAGCTACCCTAGGTTTCACAGATGGTCAATATGCTTTCATAAATTCCTCATGAACAGACTGATCCATGGATCCTACCAGCTCCTTCAGACATTAACACTTATGGAGAACAAATGTCACTGTCACCAACTAAATTGGCCTACCAAGCCGTTTAATTTACATCCAAATCTCTGGTCACTTTGGTTACGGCCAACGGTATCACAACCCCTCCCATAACTGCTCCTTCTTTCGATCCACTCAATCAAGTCCTACCTACAGACGAAGATATTAGAGAAATCATGAGTTTAGAAGAGTGACCTTGGGAGGAATCGCACCATCGTGTTTCGATATCTGATTCGGACATGATGCCTCTTCAAATCCTGTCACCTGACATACTAGAAATCGTTTCCTCACCCTATACGACTATCCAAAATTTGGAGGTGGAAGGAAACATGGGAAATATTTCAAAAGCATTGCTCATCGATATTTCTGTCAACACAGGCATTGTGGAAAAAATCCATATTGGAGCGAATTGCATTCCTGAGGAAATTGCAAGCTTCACTTGCCTTTTTAAGGAATTCCGCGATGTATTCGCCTAGTCTTATGAGAAAATTCCCAGCATAGATCAGTTTATTGTTGAGCATGAGATCAAGCTTTAAGACAATGCTAAACTTGTCTGTCAAAGGCTTTGACTGGTCCATCCCCGCAAAATGGCAACCATCAAAAACAAGGTGGAAACGTTGTTACATGCTGGTTTCGTCTATCCTATTCCTTTAATGGAATGGGTTTCCAATTAGGTTACTATTGATAAAAAACAAGGAACCATCCGTGTATGTGTCGACTATCAAGACTTGAACGCCACGTGTCCCAAGGATAATTATTCAACACCATTCATCGATCAAATCATCGATGACTACGGTGGTTGTGAATCATTTTCATTCATGGATGGATTCTCAGGTTACAACTAGATTGCTATAAAACCCAAAGACCAGCACAAAACCGCCTTCGTCTGCCCATGGGGCATCTTTGCCTATCGAAAACTCCCATTTGGTTTAAAGAATGCTGGAGCAACTTTTCAAAGGATAATTATCCGACACCATTCATCGATTAAATCATCAACGACTATGCCAGTTGTGAATCGTTTTCATTCATGGATGGATTCTCAAGTTACAACTAGATTTCTATAAAACCCAAAGACCATCACAAAATCGCCTTTATCTTCCCATGGGGCATCTTTGCCTATCGAAAGCTCCCATTCGGTTTAAAGAATGCTGGAGTGTTATACAGGAATAGTGTCCACACGAATGCTGCTATTCCCACTAAGATGTGTGGCTATCTTAGAAACAAACAATCAAAGTCTACTATTGATTCCTTTTATGAAAATAGATGAGAAGAGAACCAAGAGGGAAAACCTGAGTCTTGCGCTCGATTCCCTCTCCTTCTTCATAGAGTTTTACTGCTCGCTCTTTGTCTGCTTAGCTTCAAAAGGACCTGTAGAATCACAACAACATACTACTATGCAAGAAACAAGGATCTAAATTCATAAATAATGCAGGATCAAATGTAGATTAACCATATACAAGCATATATAAACAAGTACACCAGGATATGGAAGGAAACAAGAATAGCTTTATTCAGATAAAAAGTAGCAAGAGGATTACAACCATGAGCAGCTTTGACCCAGCATCATCCTCCATCTAAGAAGCCCTTCTTTCACCTCAAGCAAAGCAAAATCACCCAACACTGTGAATGTACACAAGAATACCAACAACACTTCTCTATAGATTACAAAATTCTAGCTTCTAGATCTCTGTGATGAGGGATTCATGTAGCGCTAGCCTGCAATACCCAGAATCTTTTAAACTCATGTGCATATCAGCCTACGGATTCATCACAACCGCCTAACAAACTTCACACTAGGAAATGAAACGCATGCACCTTTTTATTAACATTCAAATGATCACCATATTAGATTAAAATTATGGTCTCCTCATTTCCATCACCAACATACAATCAAAATTCAACAAAGAATGCGCCTTGGTTATTTTAAACAAGCTGGAAATGGTTAAACAAACTCTATATGAAATTCTCCACTCATTGACTTAATTATCACCCTGTGGCCTTGCGATCACACAACAAGCAAAACATGAAACTTGTCTTTAATACCTCTTCAAACAATTATCCAGCTAAGGCACGTTGGATACACTTCCCTATTAAGAAAAATCAAATAATATAAAGAGCTCATTCCTAGTCTCATGTCACAGATTCTCCTGCTTTTCTTGCAGAACAGACTGTCTTGAACTAAGCAAAACTCTGCCGATTTTATTCTCCATGACTATGAAGGCCCATTCCCCAATCTTCAAATATATATAGGCACCTTTCCATTCATATAATCCTGGCTAGCATCCCAACCATTTTTATAAAATGCAAACTGTTTATAGTTTTGAAAATTGTCCTCTTCGCCGACGCATTGAAGATCTGGGCTCTCCCACAATTCTCAGATGTTTCCTTACTAGATTGACAGATTTCGTTCTCCTGTTCTATTTGCCTGCTGTTCAGAGTGGGAATCTGCACATACGTTACTTCTCCTCATAATTTCAGCAGCACGCCCTTCGGATGTGGATGCCACAATGGAGTTTCCTTCAGATCCTTGAAGAGTGCTCAGTTCAACAGATCAATCCCCGAAGCGGAAGCAAGGGTTTTCTGTCACAGTCCAATCTAGAACCAATGACGGCATCTGGGATTGTAGCGGATTAATATGAGATGTGGGGTCGAATAAGCTTCTCCATACATAAGTGAATCACAGGAGAAGGAAGTGCGCTCAAAAGAATAGGAAATACCACGCATATACAGCGGATTCACAATTCCTTTATCTGGATAACACGCTGGTATTCAAACCTATCCCGTCCAATCGATTTCCAATTCGATTAACAAGATATCCGGCCTCATGTATTCACGGGAAAGGAATCCGGCCTCACGCCAATCGCTGTCCCTTTGGGAGAAGGTATATATCTACTGGTAATCTTCTGATCTCAAATTGAAACAAAACTCTTGTCAAAGCTTGAAAACTATAATTCCCAACGCAAAATTCGGTTCTTCAATAGGGTGTTCAGTCATTCAAGACGGCAACACACCTGAAGCACTATTCTGCGCAATAAGAACACCACGATCGTTCGATATCCACAATTCAATCTTCGACCAAAAACAAAGAATTAAACATGCATATACAACGTTTAAGGATTCACTGTCCGCCACTAAGCTTAATACAGATATATCAAATGACAATCAATTGCGCCATGTTAAACTACGGAAATTCTAAAGTCATTACATAGACTTTAACATTGCCATTATTTTGCGCAAAACAGAGGATTTTCATTTGACTATAATGGAATGAAATTAGAATGCCGGTTCTAATACACACAGTCAAACAATAAGCAGAGAAATAAAAAGGCCATTCAATCCTTCCAATACACAGTTAAAAATCAACTATTGGATACATGCATAATATCAGAAACCCATTACACTAAACGCCGGAGAGTTTAAAATTATACTTTGGCACTCACTCACCCCTCCTCTCTGAGAGCTTAGCTGCCTCTTTATTTATAATAATAATGGATACATACATAAGGGATAGGTAAAGCAGGCTTTTTCCATTTTGCATAATGATTTAAAACGTGAAGCTTTATTCCCCACTTTTATCTTAATTTTAACTGAAAAAACATAGAGATTCTATCCCAAATTTTTCTCCTAAACTTTTTCTCTCATATCCTTTTATTTAGTAAAATAATATTTACATAGTCCTTACAAAATATTAAAATTATCACACCCCCTTTTTATTCCATAATTACAAATGAAGATGGTCTTGATGCTCCTGTATCATACACCCAACCTTAAAATTAATCATGATCCCTTGATCATGTGTTCGGATCTGTGTATGCATGGATCCATATCTTGTGCTATAAGTCATCATGTGCTATTGCTCGCTACCTTTCTCCAGGTTTCCATATTTTATGTTGCATCGCTCCACTGGTTGTGCTCTTGCAATCTTCTGCTGTCTTCCTTTTGCTGCTCCTCGTTTGTTTTATGTTGCTGGCCTCTTTCGGGATTCCTTCATCATCATCCGCCTCATCATTTCAATTTCTCTGTCTAATAGACTTTCTCCAGCATCTTCAATAAAACCTGTACTCACAAAACAATTGTTAGAATAAAGCCCATAAGGCTTCAGTGCCTCTTCTGCTGCGATCAATGTTGTTTCAACTATCATCATAAATGTTGCCCCACATGTTTCTCTAGCTATCACTATGGATGTTGCGGCCTCCCTATCTTCCTGTCCCTCTGCAACATTCCTTTGCTTGTCACCTGTAATTTTATCTGCAACTTTTCCCTCTTTTTCACTGCACTGGACTCTTTCTTCTGCAATCTCCATGTCATACTCTGGATTCTCCAACCAGTATTCCAACAAAGCAATTTCTTTGTAGCATTGTTGAAGCATATCATCATCACCTGCATTCACATATAAACTTTCAGTTTGCACAAAATGTTCAACAGTATCAGCTGTTACTTCCCTTATCTGTGCTTCACATTTATTCTCTTCTTCTGCATCCACAAGAACTTCCTCTTGTGCTGTCACAGTTTCACAAGATGGCACATCCTCCTCAACACCTGTAATCACATCACAATTGTCAGCTATACAACCACAAGAGTTCACATTATCCAGCTGATATGGATCTACCCAATAACTCAAGAAATCATCAATGATCTCCTCCTCCGTTTCATCAATGGAAACCTCCTCTGCACCTGCAAACACACACAACTCATCAGTTTTAAAACTACAAGACTTTTTAGTCTTGACTGCTTTCTTCAGCACTCCCCTTTGATCAAATCTGCATGTGGAATCTTCAAATTTCATCTGTGGCACAAGAACTCTAAGTCCCTTTTTCAACAAGGCAATCACAATTTGCCTTAACCTCCTCTACAATTGTCACCAAATCACTCTCTTTCCCTTCAGTGGAAAGATCCATTTTCCTTTCTGATTTTCCTGCTCTTGTAGCCATTCTTTTAATACCTGCAACTGTACCTTTATTACTGAGATCTCTCTTTCTCGAACTTCTGCAGTCATCTCATCTCTGTGGCATTTCTCTGAACCTCTTCTTCCTCTGCCTTCTTTTCCTCTAGAAAAACTCCTTCTGCCTCTGGTAGACTACTTCTTCATGAGTTTCTCACTCACCATGAGTTGTACTAGCCTCTGCAACAACAATCTCTCTTGCTGCCACTTACCTCACCAAGCTCTCCTCACTCAGTCTTTTGGTAAGTACTGGTTCACTGCCTCTGGAACCTCTTGAGCACTCCTCTGCTCTCTCTAGGCTATCTCTTCAACTCACCTTCTTCTTTAGGACACTGCAATTGTCCTCCCTATCCAGCCTTCAACTGAATGCCAGGTTCACTGCCACTTTCTCTCCAACCATAAACTTAAATTATAAATTTCAGATTAAAAAATCATCTCACCTTTAAGATCCTGCAAGATCTTGTCCTCTTTCCATTTCTGCAATCCTGTTCACTTGTGTAGTTTTCATGTCAGATTTAAAAATCATTCATCACACTTCAGTGCCAAAAAAAAACAAATATCTTCAACACAGTATTCTGGCTCTGATACCACCTGATGTAGGGCTGGCCTGCAATACCCAGAATCTTTTAAACTCATGTGCATATTAGCCTACGGATTCATCACAACCGCCTGACAAACTTCACACTAAGCAATGAAACGAGTGCACCCTTTCATTAACATTCGAATGATCACCATATTAGATTAAAATTCTGGTCTCCTCATTTCCATCACCAACATACAATCAAATTTCAACAACAAATGCACCTTGGTTATTTTAAACAAGCTGGACATGGTTAAACAAACTCTATATGAAATTCTCCACTCATTGACTTAATTATCACCCTGTGGCCTTGCGATCACACAACAAACAAAAATTGAAACTTGTCTTTAATACCTCTTCAAACAATTATCCAGCTAAGGCACATTGGATACACTTCCCTATTAAGAAAAATCAAATAATATAAAGAGCTCATTCCTAGACTCATGTCACAGATTCTCTTGCTTTTCTTGCAGAACAGACTGTCTTGAACTAAGCAAAACTCCGCTGATTTTATTCTTCATGACTATGAAGGCCCATTCCCCAATCGTCAAATATATATAGGCACCTTTCCATTCATATAATCCTGGCTAGCATCCCAACCATTTTTATAAACTACAAACTGTTTATAGTTTTGAAAATGGTCCTCTTCGCCGACGCATTGAAGATCTGGGCTCTCCCATAATTCTTAGATGTTTCCTTACTAGATTGACAGATTTCGTTCTCCTGTTCTATTTGCGTGCTGTTCAGAGTGGGAATACGTAGATACGTTACTTCTCCTCATAATTTCAGCAGCACGCCCTTCGGATGTGGATGCCACAATGGACTTTCCTTCAGATCCTTGACGAGTGCTCAGTTCAACAGATCAATCCCCGAAGCGGAAGCAAGGGTTTTCTGTCACAGTCCAATCTAGAACGAATGACGGCATCTGGGATTGTAGCGGATTAATATGATATGTGGGGTCGAATAACCTTCTCCATACAGAAGTGAATCACAGCAGAAGGAAGTGCGCTCAAAAGAATAGGAAATACCACGCATATACAGCGGATTCACAATTCCTTTATCTGGATAACACGCTGGTATTTGAACCTATCTCGTCCAATCGATTTCCAATTCGATTAACAAGATATCCGGCCTCATGTATTCACAGGAAAGGAATCCGGCCTCACCCCAATCGCTGTCCCTTTGGGAGAAGGTATATATCTGCTGGTAATCTTCTGATCTCAAACTGAAACAAAACTCTTGTCAAAGCTTGAAAACTATAATTCTCGACGCAAAATTCGGTTCTTCAACATAGTGTTCAGTTATTCAAGACTGCATCACACCTAAAGCACTATTCTGCGCAATAAGAACACCACGATCCTTCGATATCCACAATTCAGTCTTCGACCAAAAACAAAGAATTAAACATGCATATACAACGTTTAAGGATTCACTGTCTGCCACTAAGCTTAATACAGATATATCAAATGACAATCAATTGAGCCATGTTAAACTGCGAAAATTCTAAAGTCATTACATAGACTTTAACATTGCCATTATTTTGCGCAAAACAGAGGATTTTCATTTGACTATAATGGACTGAAATTAGAATGCCGGTTCTAATACACACAGTCAAACAATAAGCGGAGAAATAAAAAGGCCATTCAATCCTTCCAATACACAGTTAAAAATCAACTATTGGATACATGCATAATATCATAAACCCATTACACTAAACGCCGGAGAGTTTAAAATTATACTTTGGCACTCACTCCCCCCTCCTCTCTGAGAGCTTAGCTACCTCTTTATTTATAATAATAATGGATACATACATAAGGGATAGGTAAAGCAAGCTTTTTCCATTTTACATAATGATTTAAAACGTGAAGCTTTATTCCCCACTTTTATCCTAATTTTAACTGAAAAAACATAGAGATTCTATCCCAAATTTTTCTCCTAAACTTTTTCTCTCATATCCTTTTATTTAGTAAAAGAATATTTACATAATCCTTACAAAATATTAAAATTATCACACCCACTTTTTATTCCATCTTTACAAATGAAGATGGTCTTGATGCTCCTGTATATTACACCCAACCTTAAAATTAATCATGATCCCATGATCATGTGTTCGGATTTGTGTATGCCTGGATCCCATATCTTGTGCTGTAAGTCATCATGTGCTATTGCTCGCTACCTTTCTCCAGGTTTCCATATTTTATGTTGCATCGCTCCACTGGCTGTGCTCTTGAAATCTTCTGCTGTCTTCCTTTTGCTGCTTCTCGTTTGCTTTTACTATTGCTGGACTACTTCGGGATTCCTTCATCATCAACCGCCTCATCATTTCAATTTCTTTGTCTAATAGACTTTCTCCAGCATCTTCAATAAAACCTATACTCACAAAACAATTGTTAGAATAAAAACCATAAGGCTTCAGTGCCTCTTCTGCTGCTATCAATGTTGTTTCAACTGTCATCATAAATG
The DNA here is from genome assembly GCA_000404065.3 of Pinus taeda. Lineage (NCBI taxonomy): Eukaryota > Viridiplantae > Streptophyta > Pinopsida > Pinales > Pinaceae > Pinus > Pinus taeda. The sequence goes on along the minus strand of APFE030195540.1, from coordinate 22,749 downwards.
TCGCCCCACATGTTGCTCTACCTGTCACTATGGATGTTGTGGCCTCCCTATCTTCCTATCCCTCTGCAACATTCCTTTTCTTGTCACCTGTAATTTTATCTGCAACTTTTCCATCTTGTTCACTGCACTGGACTCTTTCTTCTGCAATCTCCCTGTCATACTCTGGATTCTCCAACCAGTATTCGAACAAAGAAATTTCTCTGTAGCATTGTTGAAGCATATCATCATCACCTGCATTCACATATAAACTTTCAGTTTGCACAAAATGTTCAACAGTATCAGCTGTTACTTCCCTTATCTGTGCTTCGGACTGATTCTCTTCTTCTGCATCCACAAGAACTTCCTCTTGTGCTGTCATAGTTTCACAAGATGTCACATCCTCCTCAACACCTGTAATCACATCACAATTGTCAGTTATACAACCACAAGAGTTCACATTATCCAGCTGATCTGGATCTACCCAATAACTCAAGAAATCATCAATGATCTCCTCCTCTGTTTCATCAATGGAAACCTCCTCTGCACCTGCAAACACAACTCATCAGTTTTAAAAATACAAGACTTTTTAGTCTTGACTGCTTTCTTCAGCACTCCCCTTTGATCAAATCTGCATGTGGAATCTTCAAATTTCATCTCTGGCACAAGAACTCTAAGTCCCTTTTTCAACAAGGCAATCACAATTTGCCTCAACCTCCTCTGCAATTGTCGCCAAATCACTCTCTTCCCTTCAGTGGAAGATCCTTTTCCTTTCTGATTTCCTGCTCTTGTAGCATACTTTATACCAAACTGTACCTTTATTACTGCGATCTCTCTTTCTCAACTTCTGCAGTCATTCATCTCTTATGGCTTTTCTCGAAACTCTTCTTCCTCTGCCTCCTTTTCCTCTAGAAAACTCCTTTGCCTCTGGCGACTGCCTCTTCATGAGTTTCTCACTCACCATGAGTTGACTAGCCTCTACTAAAACAACAATCTCTCTTGCTGCCACTTACCTACCAAGCTATCCTCACTCGTCATTTCGGTAAGTACTGGTTCACTGCCTCTGGAACCTCTTGAGCACTCCTCTGCTCTCTCTAGGCTATCTCTTCAACTCACCTTCTTCTTTAGGACACTGCAATTGTCCTCCCTATCCAGCCTTCAGCTGAATGCCAGGTTCACTGCCACTTTCTCTGCAACCATAAACTTAAATTATAAATTTCAGATCAAAAAATCATCTCACCTTTAAGATCCTGCACGATCTTGTCCTCTTTCCATTTCTGTAATCATGTTCACTTGTGTAGTTTGCATGTCATATTTAAAAATCATTCATCACACTTCAGTGCCAAAAAAAAAAACAAATATCTTCAACACAGTATTCTGGCTCTGATACCACCTGATGCAGGGCTGGCCTGCAATACCCAGAATCTTTTAAACTCATGTGCATATCAGCCTACGGATTCATCACAACCACCTAACAAACTTCACACTAGGCAATGAAACGCATGCACCTTTTCATTAACATTCAAATGATCACCATATTAGATTAAAATTCTGGTCTCCTCATTTCCATCACCAACATACAATCAAATTTCAACAACAAATGCGCCTTGGTTATTTTAAACAAGATGGACATGGTTAAACAAACTCTATATGAAATTCTCCACTCATTGACTTAATTATCACCCTGTGGCCTTGCGATCACACAACAAGCAAAACTTGAAACTTGTCTTTAATACCTCTTCAAACAATTATCCAGCTAAGGCACGTTGGATACGCTTCCTTATTAAGAAAAATCAAATAATATAAAGAGCTCATTCCTAGTCTCATGTCACAGATTCTCCTGCTTTTCTCGCAGAACAGACTGTCTTGAACTAAGAAAAACTCGGCCGATTTTATTCTCCATGACTATGAAGGCCCATTCCCCAATCGTCAAATATATATAGGTACCTTTCCATTCATATAATCTTGGCTAGCATCCCAGCCATTTTTATAAACTGCAAACTGTTTATAGTTTTGAAAATCGTCCTCTTCGCCGACGCATTGAAGATCTGGGCTCTCCCACAATTCTCAGATGTTTCCTTACTAGATTGACAGATTTCGTTCTCTTGTTCTATTTGCCTGCTGTTAAGAGTGGGAATTCGCAGATACATTACTTCTCCTCATAATTTCAGCAGCACGCCCTTTGGATGTGGATGCCACAATGGACTTTCCTTCAGATCCTTGACGAGTGCTCAGTTCAACAGATCAATCCCCGAAGCGGAAGCAAGGGTTTTCTGTCATAGTCCAATCTAGAACCAACGATGTCATCTGGGATTGTAGTGGATTAATATGAGATGTGGGGTCGAATAAGCTTCTCCATACAGAAGTGAATCACAGCAGAAGGAAGTGCGCTCAAAAGAATAGGAAATACCACGCATATACAGTGGATTCACAATTCCTTTATCTGGATAACACGCTGGTATTCGGACCTATCTCGTCCAATCGATTTCCAATTCGATTAACAAGAGATCCGGCCTCATGTATTCACGGGAAAGGAATCCGGCCTCACCCCAATCGCTGTCCCTTTGGGAGAAGGTATATATCTGCTGGTAATCTTCTGATCTCAAACTGAAACAAAACTCTTGTCAAAGCTTAAAAACTATAATTCCCCACGCAAAATTCGGTTCTTCAACAGAGTGTTCAGTTATTCAAGACGGAAGCACACCTAAAGCACTATTCTGTGCAATAAGAACACCACGATCCTTCGATATCCACAATTCAGTCTTCAACCAAAAACAAAGAATTAAACATGCATATACAGCGTTTAAGGATTCACTATCTGCCACTAAGCTTAATACAGATATATCAAATGACAATCAATTGCGCCATGTTAAACTGCGAAAATTCTAAAGTCATTACATAGACTTTAACATTGCCATTATTCTACGCAAAATAGAGGATTTTCATTTGACTATAATGGATTGAAATTAGAATGCCGATTCTAATACACACAGTCAAACAATAAGCGGAGAAATAAAAAGGCCATTCAATCCTTCCAATACACAGTCAAAAATCAACTATTGGATACATGCATAATATCAGAAACCCATTACACTAAACGCCGGAGAGTTTAAAATTATACTTTGGCACTCACTCCCCCCTCCTCTCTGAGAGCTTAGCTGCCTCTTTATTTATAATAATAATGGATACATACATAAGGGATAGGTAAAGCAGGCTTTTTCCATAATGATTTAAAGCGTTAAGCTTTATTCCCCACTTTTATCCTAATTTTAACTGAAAAAACATAGAGTTTCGATCCCAAATTTTTCTCCTAAACTTTTTCTCTCATATCCTTCTATTTAGTAAAAGAATATTTACATAATCCTTACAAAATATTAAAATTATCACACCCCCTTTTTATTCCATATTTACAAATGAAGATGGTCTTGATGTTCTTGCATCATACACCCAACCTTAAAATTAATCATGATCCCCTAATCAAGTGTTCGGATCTGTGTATGCTTGGATCCCATATCTTGTGCTGTAAGTCATCATGTGCTATTGCTCACTACCTTTCTCCAGGTTTCCATATTTTATGTTGCATCGCTCCACTGGCTGTGCTCTTGCATTCTTCTGTTGTCTTCCTTTTGCTGCTTCTCGTTTGTTTTACTGTTGTTGGCCTCTTTCGGGATTCCTTCATCATCATCTGCCTCATCATTTCAATTTCTCTATCTAATAGACTTTCTCCAGCATCTTCAATAAAACTTGTACTCACAAAACAATTGTTAGAATAAAACCCATAAGGCTTCAGTGCCTCTTTTGTTGCTACCAATGTTGTTTCAACTGTCATCATAAATGTCACCCCACATGTTGCTCTAGCTGTCACTATGGATGTTGCGGCCTCCCTATCTTCCTGTCCCTTTGCAACATTCCTTTGCTTGTCACCTGTAATTTTATCTGCAACTTTTCCCTCTTGTTCACTGCACTGGACTCTTTCTTCTGCAATCTCCCTGTCATACTCTGGATTCTCCAACCAGTATTCCAACAAAGCAATTTCTCTGTAGCATTGTTGAAGCATATCATCATCACCTGCATTCACATATAAACTTTCAGTTTGCACAAAATGTTCAACAGTATCAGCTATTACTTCCCTTATCTGTGCTTCAGACTGATTCTCTTCTTCTGCATCCACAAGAACTTCCTCTTGTGCTATCACAGTTTCACAAGATGGCACATCCTCCTCAACACCTGTAATCACATCACAATTGTCAGCTATACAACCACAAGAGTTCACATTATCCAGCTAATCTGGATCTACCCAATAACTCAAGAAATCATCAATGATCTCCTCCTCTGCACCTGCAAACACACACAACTCATCAGTTTTAAAACTACAAGACTTTTTAGTCTTGACTGCTTTCTTCAGCACTCCCCTTTGATCAAATATGCATGAGGAATCTTCAAATTTCATCTCTGGCACAAGAAGTCTAAGTCCCTTTTTCAACAAGGCAATCACAATTTTCCTCAACCTCCTCTGCAATTGTCGCCAAATCACTCTCTTTCGCTTCAGTGGAAAGATCCATTTTCCTTTCTGATTTTCCTGCTCTTGTAGCCATGCTTTTAATACCTGCAACTGTACCTTTATTACTGCGATCTCTCTTTCTCAAACTTCTGCAGTCATCTCATCTCTATGGCATTTCTCTGAACCTCTTCTTCCTCTGCCTCCTTTTCCTCTAGAAAAACTCCTTCTGCCTCTGGCAGACTACTTCTCCATGAGTTTCTCACTCACCATGAGTTGTACTAGCCTCTGTAACAGCAATATCTCTTGCTGCCACTTACCTCACCAAGCTCTCCTCACTCAGTCTTTTGGTAAGTACTGGTTCACTGCCTCTGGAACCTCTTGAGCACTCCTCTGCTCTCTCTAGGCTATCTCTTCAACTCACCTTCTTCTTCAGGACACTGCAATTGTCCTCCCTATCCAGCCTTCAGCGGAATGCCAGGTTCACTGCCACTTTCTCTGCAACCATAAACTTAAATTATAAATTTCAGATCAAAAAATCATCTCACCTTTAAGATCCTGCATGATCTTGTCCTCTTTCCATTTCTGCAATCCTGTTCACTTGTGTAGTTTGCATGTCAGATTTAAAAATCATTCATCACACTTCAGTGCCAAAAAAAAACAAATATCTTCAACACAGTATTCTGGCTCTGATACCACCTGATGCAGGGCTGGTCTGCAATACCCAGAATCTTTTAAACTCATGTGCATATCAGCCTACGAATTCATCACAACCGCCTAACAAACTTCACACTAGGCAATGAAACGCATGCACCTTTTCATTAACATTCAAATGATCACCATATTAGATTACAATTCTGGTCTCCTCATTTCCATCACCAACATACAATCAAATTTCAACAACAAATGCGCCTTGGTTATTTTAAACAAGCTGGACATGGTTAAACAAACTCTATATGAAATTCTCCACTCATTGACTTAATTATCACCCTGTGGCCTTGTGATCACACAAGCAGCAAAACTTGAAACTTGTCTTTTATACCTCTTCAAACAATTATCCAGCTAAGGCACGTTGAATACGCTTCCCTATTAAGAAAAATCAAATAATATAAAGAGCTCATTCCTAGTCTCATGTCATAGATTCTCCTGCTTTTCTTGCAGAATAGACTGTTTTGAACTAAGCAAAACTCCGCTGATTTTATTCTCCATGACTATGAAGGTCCATTCCCCAATCGTCAAATATATATAGGCACCTTTCCATTCATATAATCCTAACTAGCATCCCAGCCATTTTTATAAACTGCAAATTGTTTATAGTTTTGAAAATCGTCCTCTTCACCGATGCATTGAAGATCTGGGCTCTCCCATAATTCTCAGATGTTTCCTTACTAGATTGACAGATTTCGTTCTCCTGTTCTATTTGCCTGCTGTTCAGAGTGGGAATCCGCACATACATTACTTATCCTCATAATTTCAGCAGCACGCCCTTCGGATGTGGATGCCACAATGGAGTTTCCTTCAGATCCTTGATGAGTGCTCAGTTCAACAGATCAATCCCCAAAGCGGAAGCAAGGGTTTTCTGTCACATTCCAATCTAGAACCAATGACGGCATCTGCGATTGTAGTGGAATAATATAAGATGTGGGGTCGAATAAGCTACTCCATATAGAAGTGAATCACAGCAGAAGGAAGAGCGCTCAAAAGAATATGAAATACCACGCATATACAACGGATTCACAATTCCTTTATCTGGATAACATGCTGGTATTCGAACCTATCCCGTCCAATCAATTTCCAATTCGATTAACAAGATATCCGGCCTCATGTATTCACGGGAAAGGAATCCGGCCTCACGCCAATCGCTGTCCCTTTGGGAGAAGGTATATATCTGCTGGTAATCTTCTGATCTCAAACTGAAACAAAACTCTTGTCAAAGCTTGAAAACTATAATTCCCCACGCAAAATTCGGTTCTTCAAAAGAGTGTTCAGTTATTCAAGACGGCAGCACACCTAAAGCACTATTCTACGCAATAAGAACACCACGATCCTTCGATATCCACAATTCAGTCTTCGACCAAAAACAAAGAATTAAACATGCATATACAACGTTTAAGGATTCACTGTCCGCCACTAAGCTTAATACAGATATATCAAATGACAATCAATTGCGCCATGTTAAACTGCGGAAATTCTAAAGTCATTACATAGACTTTAACATTGCCATTATTCTACGCAAAACAAAGGATTTTCATTTGACTATAATGGAATGAAATTATAATGCCAGTTCTAATACACACAGTCAAACAATAAGCGGAGAAATAAAAAGGCCATTCAATCCTTCCAATACACAGTTAAAAATCAACTATTGGATACATGCATAATATCAGAAACCCATTACACTAAATGCCAGAGAGTTTAAAATTATACTTTGGCACTCACTCCCCCCTCCTCTCTGAGAGCTTAGCTGCCTCTTTATTTATAATAATAATGGATACATACATAAGGGATAGGTAAAGCAGGCTTTTTCCATTTTACATAATGATTTAAAGTGTTAAGCTTTATTCCCCACTTTTATCCTAATTTTAACTGAAAAAACATAGAGATTCTATCCCAAATTTTTCTCCTAAACTTTTTCTCTCATATCCTTTTATTTAGTAAAAGAATATTTACATAATCCTTACAAAATATTAAAATTATCACACCCCCTTTTTATTCCATATTTACAAATGAAGATGGTCTTGATGCTCCTGCATCAGGGATCCATATATAGATGATTACAGAGAGGTGAGTCATTTTTTGGGATCTTGATTAGTGTCTTCTCTCTGATAGTTCCTGATTCCACTTGGAGAATGAAGATCTCTTACTCATCACTGGTCGAAAATGGGGTGGCAAGTGTCAGAGGGGAAGCTTCTGGAAGATTCCATGATCTTCCACCTCGCATTTTGGTCCTTGCCATTTGTCCATTCCTGACCATCGCACCCTACAGAGGAGCAAAACAATATGAAACACTCCCTATACATTGGGAAGGTGAAATGCATCGCACCCTCTGCATGGAGCTTTCAGTATGGTCCAGTTTTGACCATTTATGAGTATTTTTTAGTGGAGAACTTCTGGGAGATGATGTAATCAGTTTACCTTGTTCCTTTAGGTAGTGAAGCAACCCTTTTAGGGGCTTAAGAGCCCTCAGTTTATGGACATTTGTGATTGGGGTTGAAGTGCCCAAAAATGTCTATAACAGTTGCCCCCTAAAGCATGAGGTCGATAATCATTTTTGATGTCGGGTGAAATGCTTTACTATGAGGATCTGGAGTTTTTCTGAGCTGGGAGGCAACCTGTAATAAGATACAATACAATACATTATATGACAACATTTTTTCATGATCTAGTTGAGGCGGGCATTCCCATGCTTAGCTTTATAAACTCATTTTCATGTACATAGG
>APFE030195535.1:0-28100 GCA_000404065.3 Pinus taeda | reverse complement strand
TCATCTTTTGGGTCTGAAAAAAATGGCTTTTTTTCTTACAAACTATCTTTACTCATCAAGATTTTTAAGGTTGTTTTCCACTTCATTCTATTTGGTTGGTTAATGTTTTCATATAATTTATAATTACAATTTATTGATTTTTTTAATTGGTTTTTTTTGTCTTTTTGTTTAGTTTTCTATATTAGTGTTTTTTTTAGCTATTAATAAAATAACATTTGTAATGTTTTAATACAAAAAGAGTGGGTTATATAAATAGTCACTAATAACGCTATCACATGGAAATAAAACCTAAAAAATGTATTCGCAAAAGCTAAAACACTTGAGAATGAAGAACCATAGTGTCACATATTCATCTTCTTTTATTGCCATGGTGAGGGAATAGGGCGCTATTCTTTGTATTTTCCCTTTTGTTTTCCTAGTTTGTACCCCTTTGGATCCCTTACTACATTTCCCCCTTCGAATGACCTTACCTCTTCTCTCTCTCTTTTCCACTTAGAGGTTAAATCACCCCTTTATAGTTTGGTCTAAAATCCATTTTCTTTTCATCTATGACCCGCCTATAAGCACATGGGAAGCCATACCTTTTAGTGAATATGGAGCCCTTCAGGTTTTTTGGGAAATGACCACCTTGTTGAAACAAACTTTGTGCTAGTGCAAGTATTTAGAATGGGAAATAGTTGGACTTGAACCTAAGACCTCTCAAGGTCACAAAGCATCCAAAAGAGGGTGGTTTGACCAACTCACCTTAGCCCTAAGCATAACATTACCTTCATGTATTTGAAATATTTTATACACATAATTCCATTGACCTTTTCTCAACAAACTCATCCAACCTTATTTGAAGATCACTTTGACCAATAGTTTCAAGGGTAGACCTATTAAGTTTCTTTAAAAGAACACCCCTTGAAAGGCCTCATTAGACCATAAAGCCTCTTTGAAGGAACATTTTTTGAAAGACCCTAATGGACCATTGAACTTCTTTAAAAGATCTAACCTCTTTGCAAACATTCCCCCAATAGTAAAGCCGATAGGGCTCTCTAAAAGATCATATGCCCTTTCAAAAAAATGGCATTTAACCCTTTTGAAAGAATAACCCAACCTCAAAAGTCATGTCTATTGGGCTACTTTGAAGGATCTTGTTTTGAAAGGATCCATTAGACCATTAAGCCTCCTTAAAAATAAATCTTTCAAAAGGCCCTAATAGACCGTTGGACCTCGTCGAAAGAGCATCTTTCAAAAGGCCCCAATATAGATTGCAAGACATAAAATTTCATCGATATTCCACTAGACAAATCATCGCAACAAATTTAATCATAATATGTTGAAATCCAAAATCTATAAAATGTGAGTGAATTTTCCTTGCATTTTCTAGATTTATTAAATTATTATTTTTTTGCTTATGCATGTAATATATAAAATGTGGAAAATAAATAACATGTAAAACAATCGCTCACAAACAAAATAACACCAAGAGATGACCTAGAAAACCCTTTCAAGAGAAAACCTAGCTGGAAGATGAGGCTGCTTTGCTCTCCCTTTCTCTTAATGGAAATGGTGCAAATACAAAGGAGTGATACCTATGACCCGTGAGTTACTAAATAAAACAAAACCTCTATGTTATTCCCTCTCTCAATTACTCTCAACTACTCTTCTCTACTATGGAAAAAAAAATGTACTATAATAGAATTGAACCCTTTTCCTCCTAGTGGCTTCGTTATGACAGAGCATGATATCTAACTGGGATTAAGTTTGACTCATGCAACTCTTAACTAGAGTTACAATATTTAACCTTATAGAATTTTCTTGATCATATTCACGTGGCTAGCGATTTTCCATGAGTAATGGAGTTGACATGACATCCTCTCGAATCATGGTGGTCACAATAGGAAGGTCAACTTCTAGATGGCATAACATTTGCATACAAACTCTGTTTGAGGTCATTCTTGTGTCATTGAAAAGGTAACTCGGGTTAAAAAAAAAATCAAGGGGTCTTAAACAAGGGATATTTTTTGGACCCAAAAAACTTTAGGGAATGCCTCACACTTCCTCTAGAAAGTTTAAGCCCCCAAATTTCCAAAATAAGATCCACTAGTAAACATGGTCCTATGAGCTTATTCCTCAGATTTTTCCACTCTGAAAGAATCAATATGAATGTAAAATAATACATTAATACAATCCATATCATCCAAATAGTATAGTCATCGGGGCTCTTCGAAATATCTTATGCCCTTTCAAAAAATCTTTCCACTAGACCCTTTTGACAGAATATGTTGACCTCAAGAGTCATGGCCATTGGGCTACTTTGGAGGGTGTTGTTTTAGAAGGCCCCAATAGACCATTGATACTTTTTGAAAAAAAATGTTTCGAAAGGCCCCAATAGTCTGACCATTGATACTTTTTGAAAAACAATGTTTCGAAAGGCCCCAATAGACCATTGGTCCTCTTCAAAATAACATATTTCATTGTATAACCTCCTTCAAAATATTAGATCTTTTTGAAATATTTACTCATTGGCAAAGCCATCAAGCCTCTTAGAAAAACCAAACTCCCTTTCAAAATAATAACTCCATGCTTGAAAATAATGGCCATGAGGGTCCTTCAAAATATTATCTTTCAAATGACCCCAATAGCCCATCAATCCTTTTCAAAAGAACATATTTTAAAAGGCCTTGATAGACCATCAAGAATCATTAAAAGATGAAATTTACTTTGGAAAAAATCCATTAGATATCTTTCAAGGTATATTTTTTGAAAGGCTGCAATAGACCTTTGGGGCCACCTAAAAAATATAACTTTCAAAAGGTCTTAGTAGACCATCGAACCTCTTCAAAATATTGATTACCATTCAAAAGGTAGAAATGAGCCCATAAATACTCTTCCACAGAAGACTTCAACTAACTTAATTCAATGTAAAAATTCTTTGGTCTATCCAAAACCATTTCAAACCAATGTAGAATGGCCAATTAAAAGGATCTTCCTTTTATTACATGGGACCCATTGAGTTATTGTGAAGGAACCTCTTTTGAAATAAAAACAACAATGGTCGATCACCAATTAAAGCTATCACTTTGAACTTGGTAATGGGTCTAAACATTGGATAATAAAAAATATTTCAAGCTTCAAATGTCCTTCAAACTCTAAGGCTTAAATATTTCAAAGGTAGCATCAACGATTTTATTTGGCTTGTAGCCACATCATCATATATAATTTGTCCATACCTTTGACAACCAAATTCGAATGCATAAGTATATTCAAAGCCAAGATACGCCCAAGGCATTTCGAATTTTACCAAGTAAACAATTAAGTAATGAAGTATCCCAAGCATGGAAAACTAAGTATGAAAACATCATACAACCATGTATTCCATCCCAAGTAATGCATAAACAAATTAATACAAGCTTAGTTTCAAAATTTTAATAGGAATTCAAATATAGATATGAAACATTTATCATTAAACAAGTTGACCCTAGGAAACTACTTTTTGATCATAAATTTTCCACTCAACCATAAGCAATACTATGTAGTTGTCAGCTCTAAGATGAGGTCAATAGGAAATGGTAACAAGTGTAATACACTCAAGTCACTCATCCAACCCAATTGTGTTTTCAAGTTAATCCAACCAACCATCATAGCCATGGCATTCCCTTCCTCCACACAACTCAAAGGAAATATTTCCCTTCTCTACTAAGTGGACCCTTTAGAATATTCTCCATTATAATACTCTTCAATGTGTGTATAAGGAGTACAATATGTTTTCTACCTTTGAATCTCAACCCAAAAAAATTATATCTTGGCTCTTTATCTCTCAATGAGAAACTATCTATAGGGAATGTTGATTGGTTCCTATCCTGGTCTCTTTACTCATTTTCATCCCTACATCTCTCTTCTTAGCTTCACCATTCCTTCTTCTCTAGCCCTCCTTGGTCTCTTATAGGTTTTAAGTTGAATGGGCATGAGTATAGCATGGAAAAGCATGAGTAAATGGAATAGAATGGTTGAAGTGATGAATTGAATAAGCCTACTAGGAAAGGTCAACTTGAATTTTCATGAAGAAAGTGAGCATAGAAAAAGATATTGTTCAAATTCCTATGGGGATGGTATATCTTCTACTCTCAAAGACTTGTACTAAACCCAAATGTTATCATAATTATGAAAGGTACAATTTCCAACAAACCATTGAATACATTGAATGATTGTTGGTCGAGGTTTTTAATAAGGAAAATGATGATTATTGAGAGACATAGGAAGGTTAAGAAACTAAGTTTATTTTCCATCGCTTTGGATTTCCCTTTCCTATTCTCCTTTAGTGGACTTGTATATCCTCTCATGCTCGTTCGCAACTATTATTGCAACTTTATATTGATTTTTAAATGATATTTACATATCCTAAAATTTCTTTGTCAAATCTACCTCATGGTTGATAAAAGGCATAATTACATGCCTTGACATTCATGAGTCAACCCTTTCCCTTGAGCTTCACACTAGGAATCCATATGAGGTATTTACATGATTTATACATGGAGTCATTTTATATGAGTTGAATCCCATCATTATATTGACCTAATTTGGTCCAAAATATCCAAAGGGTCAAAAATGAGTGATTACATTGCCCCTAGGATTGCATTTTCCTCTTGTTATCATAATTAAAATGGATCTGTCTCTCAAATTTTCGTGTCTAGATCCAATGTAACTTCATCAAGACTAAGGTTATTCCTTTGAAACTCTACCTTCCCAATGGCTTGGTTCTAGAGAAATGTTACTTTCTTGTCGAGTATCCACAAGGGATTTTCTTGGAACTTTACTTTTGGTTCCACCAAATCACAACCTAATCAATCACATGTTTAGGATCACAAACATTTTTTTAGACAAAGAAACATAGAAAATTTCATGATCTTTCATGTTTGCAGGAAATGCAAGTATATATGCAGCTAGTCTTGTCCTATCTAGGATCTCAAATGGCCCACAATATGGAGTTTCTAACTTGGCACAACTTCATGTTATAAGCCACTTTTAAATTCTACCTAAACCTTGCAACCTATTATTCCATTTACTTAAGTGTTTATAAACCGTGTATCAATATATTCACAATATTATCACAACTTAATGTATTATTGCATCATTTGTTGTATAGTGCCTCAAAAGGGGCCATCTTCAATGATACATTATATCGGTTCTTAATCCAAACTCCACAAGGTGTAGATAGTCCTGCCAATTGGATGGTTCCTCCATCAAATAAATGCAAATCATATCTTCAATAACTTGATTTACTCTTTCAATTTACATGTGTATTTGCAAATGGTAGGCAATATTGAAATTCAATCATTGCCTAAGCCTTCAGAAACCCCTTTCTCAAAATTAAAAGTAAACTTTCAATCCCTATCAAATACAATTGTGGTGGGCAATACATGCATATAAAAATTGGTCTGATGAAAATTTCTACAATACATTTCCTTATGAGTACACTTCATGGAAATGAAGTGAGAAACCTTTCTCAAATTATCAAACAAAACCATGATTGCATCGTGCTACTTCACTATCTTTGGCAGTCCATTATTGTGTGATTATTGTAACCTCCCCTTTCCATTTTGGAAGTAGAAAAGTTTGCAGCAAGTCAATTGTATGTTGATGTCTGCCATTGACATATTGACATTCCATACATCTTGTAATGTATTTAGTGACATATTTTTTCATTTTGTAACAAAAACATTTCTTCCTTGTGAAAAATAACAATTTTTTTGGTGGCTTGGATGTCCAAGATATGGTCTCTTATGCATCTCATCCATGACAATCATTCTCAAGTCCACCAAAATTTTGGGAATGTACATTCTAGCTTTATACATAAGAATTCAAACATCAAATAATTGACATATTTCAAGATTATTTTATGATTTCTCTTTTTGCAGTCCATCCCTCACTTGAAAAAATTGTGCATCAAAATAAATGGATTCTATCACTATTCTACCAATTAGATCTCCAAATGTTGATAGCTACATGCACTTTGCAACCTTGTTTTCTCTCCAATTTACATTCTAAATCTCAAAATCAAACTCACAAAGGAATTACATCCATCTTGCTTGCTCAGAATTCAAGTTTGGATGGTCAAATATATCATCCAATCCATTATGATTTGTCATTAACACCAACTTCTTACACATTAAAAAGTAGTCTCCACATCTTCAATGTATGTACTACAACACCAAGGTAGATCATGGGTAACATAATTTCTCTCATGATCCTTAAATTTCATTGACTTGTAACACACCTCATGGTTACTTACATGAAAAGTCCACAAAGTCCTTCTCTACGTCTCTATATGAACACAACAAAATCTTTGTCTGCATCTTCAGTCCTTATAATTGACAAACTAGTTGGAAGATTTTTCAATTTTTGAAGGCCTTCCTCACATTTTTGGGACTACTTGGAATTCATTCATTCTTAAACAAAGAGTTATGCCCCCTTTGGAACAATGTTGTAACATATCATACACACTTTAATTAGAAAAATTTTGAGGTAAAAAATGGGCCTCAAAACAAAAATGTACAACAAAAATCAACTTTATGAGAACCAATAGGATTCAATATGATGATGTCAACCAAGGGGGATGATTCACCATTTTTAGAGAAAAAAGGTAAAAAGATAAATAAAAAAATGAATAAAAACTATTTTTCAACTCATATTTTCAACATATCTCCTTATGATTTTACTTTAATTTCGAGCGGGAGCACTCGTTGGATGAAAAATCTAATTTTGCATCTAAGGAGTACCTATGTTGCATACTTTTGATGGACCCTACTTCATGAAAAATGAGAAATACTTCAAAAAACATGATTGCAATCACGTTTTTTCACGCATTTCACATTTTTCTTGTAGTAGGGTCCATCGAAAGTATGCAACATGGGTACTCCTTAGATACAAAATTGAATTCCACGTCTAATAATGCTCTTGCTCGAAATTTAAGGAAAATCATAGGGAGATAAGTTAAAAATACAATTTCAAAAAGTAGTTTTTTCTTTTTTCCCTCCAAAACTTGATAAGGTAATCTAATCTTATTTTATAATATTCTTTAGGAGACCCATTTTAGACCTCAAATTTTCTCTAACACTCATTCTCAATCCATTTCTCATAATATCCACAAGTGCTAGAACTTGATTTAATACCACTCTATCACATACCCAAAACCCTCTACAATCTTATCGAGAGTGTGACACTTTTCTTGACATCATTTTCCATTAGCTTGGACCCTTGTGGATACCTCACTCATTTTTCCCTTCAAATATCACCTTAACCCCTCCCATGAAGGTTATAACCATTAGGTATATTTAAAAGGATGCCCTTTGAAAGGACCTCATAGACAATCAAGTCCCTTTGAAGAAACATCTTTCAAAATTCTCCATTGCCCATTAAGCCTCTTCAAAGGATCAAACCTATTTTAAAAGGTTTATCGAATGAAAAATCCATTGGGCCTCTTCAAAATACTATGCATCATTTCAAATGTTTTACTAATGTAAAATTCATCGATCCCCTTTGAAAGAAAAATCCTAACCCTATAAATCACAACTATCATGCTCCTCTAAAGGATCATCTTTGAAAAGGAATCAATATACCATCAAGAATTTTTTAAAGAATGAATCTCATTTTAAAGATTCACTTGATGGAATATCCATTGGGCCTCTTTGAAAGTTCAAATCCCCTTTTGAAAGAAAAATCCTAACCCTATAAATCACAGCTATCGTGCTCCTATAAAGGATAATCTTTGAAAAGGAATCAATATACCATCAAGCCTTTTTCAAAGAATGAATCTCTTTTGAAAGTTCACTTGATGGAAGATCCATTGGACCTCTTTGAAATTTCAAATCCCCTTCTAAAATTTTTACCAACAGACCCTTTTGAAGGATCAACTCTGGCCCTAAAAATTGCAGCCATCAAGCTCTTTGAATATCATATTTGACAAGGCCTTGATAGACCATTGGGCTGCTTCAAAATAGCACCTTTTAAAGGCCTCAAAAGAGCACTAGTCATCTTTGAAATATCAAACATCTTTCGAAAGATTTGCTTGAGGGGAAACAAATTGGGCCTCTTTAAAAGTACATACTTTGAAAGGCCCCATTAGATCATTGGACCTATTCAAAACTTACAACTTTGGAAAGGACTTAATAGGCCATTGGGCTCTTTGAAATATAAATTCCATTCAAAAGGTAGAAATGAGATCATAAGGCCTCTTCCAAAGAAGACCCCAATTGGCACACTTTGAATATTCTCTTCAAAGTAAAATTACGTCAACCTATTTAAAATCATTTTGAACAAAATTAGAACAAACAATTAAAAGGATATACGTTTTGATACATGTGGATCATTGACCTACTTGGGAGGAATCTGTTTCAAAACAAGTAACAAAATTTAAATCAATTTCCATTTGAAGCTATCACTTCAAACATGGAAATGGTCCTAAACATTATATAATAAACATGCCTAGAAGCTTCAAACATCCTTTCAACTCTCTTAAATATTTCAAATATACCTACTCAATCATGGTGTTTGGCCTGCAACCATTCCATCATTCATACTTAATTTGATATATCCAATCTTCAACAACTAAACTTCAAAGCACAATATAATTTCAAACTCAAATAACTTTAAGGAGTTTTAAAATTTATCAAGTAACCATTAGTAAATTTAGTAGCCCAAACTTGCAATAATAAGAAGAGAACATCATACAACCATGATTTATATTCCAGTTCATCCATAATCAAACACAAGCTTAATTGTACAATTATAAGTAGGAATTTGTAAACATAGATGGGACATTGATCCAAAAACAAGCTAGTCCAAGGAAACTAGCTATTATTGAGTAATTTTTCACCCAACTAGATGCAATTCTCTAAGGATATCACGCCCAATGTCAATTATAATGCCATTAGGGTGACATATGTTAAATTGTAGCAGGAAAATGCTTCATTGATTTGTGCCTTAGTCAAATGGAGAAGTTCAAATTTACACATCAGCAGGATAACCCTCAATTAAAATTAGTAGGAGTGACATATTTTTTAACCTATTTAGTGGTACAATCAATTGGATGAGCAACAAGTAGGTTCTACTTGCATTATCAACTATAGAAGTTAAGTACATTGTAGTAACTCATGGAAGTAAGGAATTTGTATGGTTGCAAAGTTTTTTGTTTAGGTATTAGTTTTGTTTAGAAATAATTGAGGATAAGTTGTGATAACTCAAGTGAAATTTTTCTAGCAAATAATCCTATTTATCATCCTATGAAAAAAACATATTGATGTGTAGTACTATGTTGTTAAGGACATGGTTGAACACAATAAATTGTTGTTATGAAAAGTTGATACCTTGAAAAATGTTGTATATTAATTGATAAAGTCTATTAGTATTAAGAAGTTCTCTTGATATTATAGACAACCAATGGGCATCCCTACCCTTAATAGTACATTTTACGAATGGCTTACAACCAACCCCATTTTTGCAAAGAATAAAATAAGTGGGAGAATATAGGACATGTGTTGTACTATTTGCAAATATAATCAATCTCATCCAAATAAAAAGGAAGTATAAGGGGCTTATCATGCCCCTAGTTGAAGGGGTGTGGGGAACTATTGGGATCTCTAAAGTAAACTTTTGGTTTCTTATTTGGTTCGTTTTGTGCTTTTCTGGCTAATAGCTTTTTTACCCATTGTAATCCATCATTTGTTAAGGGATTAAGGTTATTAATTTAATCTCGGTTAAAACACTAGGGTTTTGGATGTTGCAAAATACATAAAATATTGAATGAATTTTGAAGATAATATGATGAAGAAGAGAGAGGTGAAACTATGAGTTAGGCTAGTTTTCCTAGATAAGGGTTTCCTAGGTAAATCTTGTGCATATTATGTGAATGCATGATTGTTATTCGTATTCTTTACACACTGTTAGTATTTTTTTTCTTGCATAGGGGTATCAAAATCTTCATTTGACTGCCCTAGCATAATACTATTCTCATTTATATACATGCTTACATATGATGAAGTTAATGTAATAAAGAAGAAAGAGGTGCAACTTTGAGTTAAGCTAGTTTTCCTAGTTAATGGTTTCTTGGGTAGAGCTTGTATATATTGTGTAAAGGCATGATTGTTATTCTTATGCTTTAGATGCTACTAGTATTGTTTTTCTTGCATAGGTTTATCAAACTCTTCATTTTATCACCTTATCATAATATTATTTTCATTTACATACATGCTTACATATCAAGCTACACCCATAAAAATAACCACTTGGGAAAGTTCCCAATATCTTGCATGACTCAACTTGTTAGTAAGTTATGAAAGCACTAAATCCAATATAATAACAATTAGATAGATTTTCAAGATAACCTTAAACATGCTATTACCACCATCAAACTATTGTGGAGTCAAATTTTGCAAGTTAGATTATAACTACATATATAGTTATGCAAAAACGTGAATACCAACATCTCAACTAGGAATATATACACATCAATGTTTTAAAATTAATGGGTGAGATAAAAAATTATCAAAAATATCTTAATGGCATCCTCTAATGGGATTTATCACATATGCATATATAATTAATCATGTGTAATATTCAAAATAATAAAACTTAATATCATCAATATCTATTATTATAATTCTACAAGTATAGGCTTCATTTCACATCAGATTATATGCTTGAAGACTATCTACACTAGAGTTCACACTATCTCAATATATCCACATGGGTTTTGTAAACCCTTGTCAATGAATCACTAACAAAAATAAAAAGTTAATCAAATCTTAAGTTTGGGTCAAATACAAGTTCAAAATATTAAGTATTGCATACACCCATTTTTTAGAAAAAAATAATTCCAAAGTTATAGTTAAAGTAATAATGAGACAACCTTGATGCATAGTTTTTGTGTCCTCTCCAACTATAACACATTTTAGGGTACATCATTTGACATAAATAATATGGAATGTATCAAAACTATTACATATGACATCCTATATCATGGGTGGGTTAGGTGGTAATGAGATTGAAAAAAAGCTACTATAAACTTATCAAATATATCAATAACTTATACAAATCTAAGAATAATTTTGTATCTTTTCTAAATTGTATCACACTCTTCTATAGTCTTACTCATAGGGAGATCATCTCTCTTAACCAAAATTTGTACCTGGGAATCAACATAACTTTGATGTTGATCCGTTTTCTATCTTATACCTCCCTTTATTACTAGTTTATTTTCTAAACTTATGAATCAAGGGATACGTTGTTCTGGTTTTGAACTTATTTTATTCAATGATTTCCCAAAACCTACCATACAATACATTGTATGGATACATAACAAGTACGATACTCATTAGCATATACAAGCTCTACCTAAGGTAGAAATGTCTTCTCAAGAATCCTATTGGTTCTTAACAAGCACGTCCATTGTGTATTCCATTTTCTAGTTCACTTTTCTTTTCTATCTATTAGCATTGTAGTAATGACAACATTGAAATTTTCATTCATAACCCTACTTTGCTTTTTAAGTGTAGTGCATGGATTTTGCATTCTGCTCTCAAAGACTAAAAAAGACCATTTTATGGCACATTATATCTATTTAACACGTGTGTGTAAACGCCAATGCCATTAACTGGATGATGCCCAATTGTATTGAAGAAGGGAGACTTCCTCGTCGTCGTCGTCTGAAATGGTACTATACCTCTCTCCAATCTTCATCAAATGCTTGTACACTTCATACATCGATGGCCTCCCTCCAGGATCAATATTCACACATTCAAATGCCACGCGGGTCACCTCTGCAACGACTGAAATAGCTTCGTCGGATAATTCCGCTATCTGATTAGCACGATACCTGTCTTTTACCCGCTCAACACAATCTTTCTCTGCAAAAAGACGGTGTATCCAATCCTCTGATGATACATTCATCTTATTCGCGCGATAGCGTTTTATTGCCTGCTCTATACAGTCGATGTCGTCATGTACAAAAGGACAATATATCCATTCAAGGAAAGTCATTTCATTCCTACTTTCTTCATCCATGATGGTGTCACGCGACCTTAACCCCGTGATTATCTCTAACACAAGTATTCCAAAACTGTATACATCACCTTTCAATGTCGCAACACACGAGTTCCTCCATGTTTCCGGAGCATCATACCCAAATTCCTCCACAACCTCATTAGTAGTCTTCTCTCTAGAGCAAGAAATGGTAACACAGTGACTGTCCTCGGGATTCAGAAGTCTGGCCAATCCGAATCCACTAATGCGCGGTTCGTACTCTTCATCTAGAAAGATGATTCCACTACTCATATTGCGATGCACGACGTGGGGATCGCAGCTGTGGTGAAGCCAAGCGAGTCCTCTGGCAGTGCCTATACATATCTTCAGCCTTGTCGCCCAGTCGAGCGTATTATGGTCTCCATAAACGCCATGGAGGCAGCTGAGGAGCGTTCCCCTCGCCATATTTTTGTACACCAACAACCTCTCTTCTTCTAGAATGCAGTAGCCCAAAAGAGGGACAAGATTTCGGTGCCTCAGATGGGCTAATGTCTTCACCTCGTACTTGAAATCTTCTGCACCCTGTGAACATGAGTGGAGCCTTTTTACTGTCAACAAAGACCCATCGGGCAGCTTGCCTTTGTAGAGGATACCTGTTCTTCCGCACAATATGATATTGTCTTCGCTAAAGTCTTGAGTGGCAGCCAGAAGATCGTCCAGTCTCATTTTTCTCATTGGCTTCTCGAACAAGAAAACTTTAAAAGATCTCCGAACTCATACATATTTCTGCCAATCGTTGGGCTCTCTGGATGTTGGGAATGGGATTTTAGCAGATCTTCTTCTTTTTTCTTCAGAAATCATCCAATGAAGACCAAGTAAAATCCAGACAATTAACATTATTGCAAACAGAAGAAAATCCACGAAAACCATTGGATTTACTGGCCCGTTGGTCGATTCGCATAATTTCGAAAGGGGAGGCCTATTGAAATAATAATTTCAACTGCAGAATTATTTTGCCTTGCGATGCGATGCGATCACAGATCGCAAATCGCATGTATGCTTGGATCCTCCATTTGGTTCACTTGATTTCTGCGATTGCGATGGTGCGATGCGATCCCATCGCAAATTGCAAATCGCACCAATATAATTGTGTTCCACTTTTCCCTCCAGCAGATTGTGCGATGTGATCCAATTGAAGTCAACGGTTGAAGTACAGGCCTGCAGCAAATAAATTTGACGTGAAGTAAAAGTTCCTTTACCGCCAGTTTTGTCAGTAAAACAATAAATGAAATTTACTGTGGGTTGGTAAGTTTTGGTGACGTTTTTAATTTTATTTCAGCGGGAGTATGGGCACAAGTAAAGGTTGGTAAAAGCATTTAATTTTATTGTTTTTTATTTTACGGCAGTATGGCAAGTAAAACTATATATATATTCCTCTGTTTGTTTTTGTTAAGTTAGAGAGTGCAAAAGGAAAAACTCACCGCAACGAAGCAAGAAGAATTCACACAGCAGTGTGAAGTGAATGTAATGTAGTTCTGAGAATTTAATGGTGTGAGGAATACGCACAGCAGTGCGAAGTAAAGAAAGGAGCATGCAGCAGCATGAATGTAACTTTCAGTAGTTGAAGTCTATATTTATCGTAGTGAATGTAAAAGAGATTGTTACACACAGCAGTGTAAAATCTCAGGATGAGACAGAGTAATATTTTGTTGTTAAAATGTTTTTTTTGTGAATCCCTCTGAGAGAAAGAGGATGAATTTTGTATCAGTATTTTATTAATGAATGCAAAGTTTTTTTTATGTGTGAGGAAAAACTCTGTCTGCTCAGAAATTTTAAAGCTTCCCTGTGCCAAGATCCTGTGGAGTGAAAAACATAGCATTGTCTCTGTCTGTTCAGTTTTGTTGTTTTTGGGATTTTAACAGAAAAATACCCAACAGTGGTATCAGAGCAGGTTTAGGCTCTTTGAAGGTGTCAAAGAAGCTGAAGGAAGGAGTTTCTTGCTGCAGCAGTTTCTCCAGCAAAGTGAAATCTCAAAAAAAGAATCAAGGTATTTCTCAAATTAGTTTTTTGTGTTACTGCTGAAAGAACAGTCAGTATTTTAAATACACAGTCAAGGATTTAGAAGCATAGCTGAGAATGCAAGGAATGGTTAGCACAAGCACTAGTATGGGTTTGTTTAACCCTCAATTCCCACAGTTCAATGGGAAAAACTATGACTATTGGGCAATAACCATGAAAGCCCTGTTTGCCTGTCAAGATTTATGGGAAATTGTTCAAGATGGTTTTGAAGAACCAACAGATGAAAATGAGTTTAACAGATTAACTCAGGCAGAGAAAGACCTATTGAAGAGCAATAGGAAGAAGGACTCAAAAGCCCTTGTATTTTTGTATCAAGCAATAGACAAGAGTGTGTTTCCAAGGATAGCAGCAGCTAAGACATCCAAAGAAGCATGGCAAACTCTCAAGACAGCCTATCAAGGCATGGAGAAAGTGAAGACAGCAAAACTACAATTGTTGAGGAGAGATTTTGAGAATCTGTGCATGAAAGAGTCAGACAATATTGACTCATTCTTCACACATGTGATTGGTTTGGTCACACAGATAAGAACTCATGGAGAAGTTCTTGAAGAAAGGAGGATTGTGGAGAAACTATTGAGGGTCCTACCCTCAAAGTTTGATGTGATTGTCACCACCATAGAAGAGACAAAGGATCTCTCAAACTTTTCAGTTGATGAACTTCATTCATCACTGATAACACATGAGCAGAGGTTGAGTAGAAATGAAAACTCATCTCTAGAGCAAGCCTTCAATACCCAGATGTCTTTTGGAAGAGGAAGAGGTCAAGGCAAAGGAAACAAAAGAGGAAGAGGCAAAAGCCAGAACAGAGGTGGAAGGAACAGTCCAGCAAATGCTCAAGGAAGAGGCAGCAATTCAGATCAGAGCCAAGGCCAAGGCAGCAGCCAACAAAGAGGAGAATATCATGCTCAAGGACAAAGGTATGAAAAATCCAATGTCCAATGTTATTACTGTAAAAAATATGGGCATTATGCCAATGAATGTAAGAAGAAACAACATGATATGAATAATAGTTCTAGTGCAAATATCACTAGAGAAAATATCGGCCAAAATAATGTTTTATTAGCTTGTAACATGGCTGAAACAAATAGTGAAGATATATGGTTTCTAGATTCCGGTTGTAGCAACCATATGACAGGAAACATAACTTTCTGCTTTAGATCAAAGTGTGAATTCACAAGTCACACTTGGGACTAATAGCAAAATTTTTGTTATGGGTAAAGGAGAAGTTAAAATATTCACAAAGAAGGGAGAAAGGAAAACCATAGCAGATGTCTACTATGTCCCTGGAATGAGATGTAACCTCTTGAGTATTGGACAACTTGTCCATAAGGGGTACAATGTTCTCTTTAAGAATGATGTATGCACCATCATGGATATACCACCCAGCAAAAGATGCATTGCTGAAGTGAAGATGACGAGGAACAGAATGTTTCCTCTCAGAATAAGAACAGATTTGAAAAACAAAGAAGTAATTGCAGCAGTTACCCAAGAGGCTCTCCAAAGCGTACCAAAAGATGAAAATTGGTTGTGGCACTTGAGATTTGGACATCTCAATTTTGGAGGTCTTAACTTGCTGAGCAGAAAAGAGATGGTAAGAGGATTACCATTAATAGAGAAACCGGATAGCCTTTGTGAAGGTTGTATCTTGGGAAAACAACATAGAGAAAGTTTTCCTTCAGGGAAAAGCATAAGGGCAAAAGCACCCTTAGAGATTGTCCACTCAGATGTATGTGGACCGATGCAAACCCCATCACTAGCAGGCAACCAATATTTTCTAACATTTATTGATGATTTTACAAGAAAAACTTGGGTTTATTTCCTGAAGAACAAAAGTGAAGAGTTTGAAAAATTCCGAAATTTCAAAGCACTTGTGGAAAATTAAAGCGGGTTGCGTATCCAAAGTTTTGAGAACTGACAGAGGAGGTGAGTATATCTCGAAGGAATTCCTACGGTTTTGTAGAGAAAATGGAATTCATAAGCAATTCACAGCTAGGTACACACCACAGCAAAATGGTGTTGCTGAAAGGAAGAACAGGACCATCATGGACATGGCAAGGAGCATGTTGAAGGCAAAGCATTTGCCAAATGATTATTGGGCTGAAGCTGTAAATTGTGCAGCATATATTTTGAACAGGTGTCCTACAAAAGTAGTGATGAATAGAGTGCCAAAAGAAGCATGGAGTGGGAGAAAGCAAGGAGTCACCCACATGAAAGTTTTTGGATGTGTGGCTTATGCACACATTCCAGATCAGCTAAGAAGGAAGTTGGACAGCAAAGGGGAGAATGTATTTTCATTGGATACAGTGAAGAATCCAAAGCTTACAGGTTGTATATCCCATCTACCAAGAAGTTTTTTATGAGCAAAGATGTGCAATTCATTGAGAAGGAAGCTTGGGATGGAAGCATAGAGAAAATAGTGAATGTTAAAAATTGTTTGTCTCATGATGAAGATGATGGAGAGGTGGCTGAAATGCATCCCCAAATGGCAACGCCAACACAAGGGCAGCAAGCGACACCCTTGAGGAGAAACGAAAGTGCTTCTCCAAGCACACCACAAAGTGGAAGTTCAAGTGCATCTTCAAGCACTTGCACACCGAATGAAAGGGGTAAGAAATTTAGAAATTTAAGTGACATTTATGATGAAGGAATGAATTCCTTGTTTTCTTTGTATTGTCACGTTGTTGACCCTATTCATTTCGAAGATGCAATTAAGGATAAGAAATGGATAGAAGCTATGGATGAGGAAATGAATGCCATAGAAAGAAACAAGACATGGGAGTTGGTTGAGCTACCAAAAGGTAAGGAAGTCATTGGAGTTAAATGGGTCTATAAGACCAAGTGCAATGTTGAAGGCAAAATTGAAAGACACAAGGTAAGGCTGGTTGTCAAAGGGTACAAGCAGCAATATGGGAGAGACTATGAGGAAACTTTCGCACCGGTTGCAAGAACAAAAACTGTGAGAGCAGTGTTGTCCATAGCAGCACAAAACAAGTGGAAAGTTTACCAAATGGACGTGAAGTCAGCATTCCTAAATGGAGTATTAAAGGAAGAGGTCTACATTGAGAAGCCTCTAGGCTATGAGAAGAAAGGCCAAGAGCACAAAGTGTGCAGATTGAAGAAAGCTCTTTATGGGCTGAAGCAAGCGCCGAGAGCGTGGTACAGTAGGATAGATTCCTATCTATTGGAAAATGAATTTGCAAAGTGTGAGGGAGAACCCGCCGTCTACATCAAAGAAAAGGATGGTAAAATTTTGATTGTTGTGTTATATGTTGATGATGTGATTTTTACAGGTAATGATCACTACCTCATTAAAAATTTCAAAGCAGTCATGAAAGAGGAATTTGAGATGACTGACATGGGTTTGCTTAGATACTTCTTAGGAATAGAAGTAGATCAAAATGAAAATGGGATTTTTATCTCACGGGGAAAGTATGTAAATGAAGTGTTGGGAAGATTTAATATGCAAGAGTGCAAAGCAACGATCACTCCCACAGTAATGGGATTAAAACTCAGCAAAGAGGACAGCAGCAAGGATTTTGATCCTAGCTTGTACACGAGCATAGTTGGCAGCCTTATGTATTTAACTGCAACTAGGCCTAACATAATGTTTGCTGATCGTTTAATTTCCAGATTCATGGAGAGGCCAAAGGAAGCACATTGGCAAGTAGCAAAAAGAATTCTGAGGTATGTTAAAGGTACAAAAAGGTTTGGCATCTTATATAATGTCTCAAAACATTCAGATTTAGTTGGATATACTGACAGCGATTGGGCTGGAAGTGTAGATGATCGGAAAAGCACTTCTGGTTATGTCTTTCACATGGGTTCAGGAGCCATTTCATGGGCTTCTAAAAAACAGCCCATTGTGGCATTGTCTACAGCAGAGGCAGAATACGTGGCAGCTACAGCAGCAGCGTGTCAAGCGGTTTGGATGAGAAGGATGCTAAGGAGCTTAGGCCAAGAGCAGGCAAAAGCAACAGTGATTTTTTGTGACAATAGCTCAGCTATTGCACTGTCCAAGAATTATGTGTTTCACAAACGAACGAAACACATTGATACAAGGTTTCATTACATTAGAGAATTGATGAACAATGGAGAAGTCATTTTACAACATTGCAGCACTCAGGAACAGGTCGCGGACATTCTGACCAAGCCATTGGATCAGAAAAGCTTTGAATTTTTGAGGAAATGTTTGGGTATGATTGAATGCCCAGCAGTTGAAATTAAAGGGGAGTGTTGAAATAATAATTTCAACTGCAGAATTATTTTGCCTTGCGATGTGATGCGATCGCAGATTGCGAATCGCATGTATGCTTGGATCCTCCATTTGGTTCACTTGATTTCTGCGATTGCGATGGTGCGATGCGATCCCATCGCAAATCGCAAATCGCACCAATATAATTGTGTTCCACTTTTCCCTCCAGCAGATTGTGCGATGCGATCCAATTGAAGTCAACGGTTGAAGTACAGGCCTGCAGCAAATAAATTTGACGTGAAGTAAAAGTTCCTTTACCGCCAGTTTTGTCAGTGAAACAGTAAATGAAATTTACTGTGGGTTGGTAAGTTTTGGTGAAGTTTTTAATTTTATTTCAGCGGGAGTATGGGCACAAGTAAAGGTTGGTAAAAGCATTTAATTTTATTGTTTTTTATTTTACGGCAGTATGGAAAGTAAAACTATATATATATTCCTCTGTTTGTTTTTGTTAAGTTACAGAGTG
Source organism: Pinus taeda (assembly GCA_000404065.3). NCBI lineage: Eukaryota > Viridiplantae > Streptophyta > Pinopsida > Pinales > Pinaceae > Pinus > Pinus taeda. Next base: position 9,303 of record APFE030195535.1, on the reverse strand, counting down.
CAAAAGGAAAAACTCGCCGCAGCGAAGCAAGAAGAATTCACACAACAGTGTGAAGTGAATGTAATGTAGTTCTGAGAATGTAATGGTGTGAGGAATACGCACAGTAGTGCGAAGTAAAGAAAGGAGCATGCAGCAACATGAATGTAACTTTCAGTAGTTGAAGTCTGTATTTACTGCAGTGAATGTAAAAGAGATTGTTACACACAACAGTGTAAAATCTCAGGATGAGACAGAGTAATGTTTTGTTGTTGAAATGTTTTTTTTGTGAATCCCTCTGAGAGAAAGAGGATGAATTTTGTATCAGTATTTTATTAATGAATGCAAAGTTTTTTTTTTCATGTGTGAGGAAAAACTCTGTCTGCTCAGAAATTTTAAAGCTTCCCTGTGCCAAGATCTTGTGGAGTGAAAAACAGAGCATTGTCTCTGTCTGTTCAGTTTTGTTGTTTTTGGGATTTTAACAGAAAAATCCCCAACAAGGCCCACATAGCCCAGGGTTACCCTGAAAATTAGTGACAGAAATGGTGTGAGTGAATGAAGGTATATTTCCATTAAGCTTGTTGTTTGATACATTGAAGTCCTTGAGACGGTCGAGCCGTGTCAATTGCCAGGGAATTTCCCCTGTAAGTTGATTTCCATTCAGGCGGAGGACATTAAGGTATGTCCAATTATGAAGCTCAACAGGAATAGGTCCCGTAAACTTGTTCTGGGAGAGATCAATGGTTACCAGAAAAGGAAGCCATTGGCAGAACTCCTTGGGAATGGTACCCGTAAGACTGTTTTGAGAGAGAGTCAAGCTCGTCATAAACTTGCAGTACTGTACTCCAGATGGGAACTCACCTTGAAGCCCCGTATCTTGAAGCAAAATTGACAACACTTTGTTCTCATCATTATGCCAACAAGTAATTCCCAGAAAATTGCAAATAAACCCCTTGGTATTGTTCTGGAAGTTCCAGGTGTAGAGGTTCCCCAGAGGGTCCTTCAATTCCTTGTAAGTAGTCTCAAGACACAAAACATCAGTTCCTGGAGAAATGGTCTGGGACGAAATGAGGCATATCAGTTGGAAAATCACTAGCATGACCCCGAGAAGGCCCAAAAACGCGAATTTTCTCATGGTTTCACTGATCGCCTATCCTAACAACCCAGCGTCCACTCAACAGGACTCCCAGTCCGAATCAATCAGTATTGTTGTTACCCCAACAAGCATGGATTAGCTCTTGATAAAATGAAAAAGCCTGAGCATGAACATAAGCATTGTTATCCCCATGTCAACCCCTTACCAAAACGTTTTTCCAGAACCAGGACCGATAATATCCACAACCCGAAAGGAAAAATCAAAAACCCATAAAATACGACGATATGGATGTTGCAGTCAGTACCTTATTATCACCACACCTTATTATTACCACCTCAGCTGGGCTTTTGGTGGGCAGCTTCCGATGGCGAATCCATGGCTGCTTTCCTCGATTGTGTTTGTTTTCCGTGCGTGACAATGATTTAGGATTCAATTCTTCTCTGCATTGCAGTCAAACACGACAACCTCTCCTTACCCTACCCGGCCCCACATAACTCTACCTAAATACAAATTAGTGGCTATATCAGTGAATGTACTCAGGTCGTTAAGTAATGTAAGAAGATTAAATAATATGGAAACTAATCGCTGTTAAAATATGGTGGTTAGAGAGAAATTATATAGAAGTTAAAGCCGTGGATGAAATAAAATATCAAATGAACGATTAAGTACAGTATTAATATAATTAAATATTTTAATAATAAAGAGGAAATAAAAATGTGTGTTCAAGGAAAATTCAAAAAAAGTACGTGGAAAGGGTAATTTGAGAGGAAAAAGGAATATTATATCAAACATTTCAATTTTACATATAATCATACACAAAAAAGCATACATAAAAATATAAATAAAACAGAAAGAAAAAATATTAATGGCTCATATAAGAGCTAGTAATCAAGCGGAGGGAGTAAGTGCACTCTGGATCGAATATAGACAGTGGGATTTAGTTGACCTCTTGGAATTCAAGCCCAAGTCCATTGGCCCGTCTAGTGGGCTACGAATGAAATTGGTGTAGACAAATATTCCAATCAACCCCAAAAAGTGAAATTGCCTTGCATGTTATGTAAGGGTGACCACCTTCTTCGAGAATGTCTTGGTATTCCTAAGGTCTTAGAAGTGTGGTCTAAAAGTTCACATCAACCTTTGTCATCAGCCTCTGGAGATCATGTTGGTGATAAACATTCAACTAGTAATAGTAAAGCCCAAAGGAAAAAAAGGAAAAGTTAAATTTCCTTGTAAGTTGTGTGAAGGTAATCATCCCATTCACATTTGTCCTCTTATGGATGAAGATTTTAATGAGTTGGAAAAACTTACTGCTTCCCAACCTCATCTTCTGGCTGGTTGTTGGAAGTTTTCCCCTAATCCTTCGCTAGTTGATCAAGTGATTGATAAAAATTCATCTTTGGTCAACCCCACTCTCTCTGAAAGTGAGTCTCATGAGTCCATTCTTGACCAACCATTAATTGAGAAAATGGTAGACTTGGCTCCACGTTCTGTTAACCATAAATTTCTGGTAGAGAGTGAACCCCATACTACTCAGGTTCTTCTAGTTTCTTCAATTTCACCAGAATTGGATGGAAATCCTCTCGTTCTCGAGGAGCATGAGAGTTGTTCTCATGTTCCCATAGAGCAAGAGGGCAGCTCTCATGTTCCTACAACACCCCCTCCGAGTAGTTTAGTCACTTCTTTTGATTGGAGTCGACTGGCAGGATATCGTCTTTTGTCTGATGTGCCCTTCCGGATTACAGTACAAGCTTACCATATGGTCATACCTAGCATAGTCATAAATGAGGGTGCATCTGTTAGAATCTTGTCCTCAACTGCTTGGGAAACTTTAGGTTCTCCTCAACTTGTCCCCATCACCTAGAACCTACTGCCTTTTACCAAAGGAATCAATCAACCGTTAGGGATCCTTCCTAAGTTACCTATTACTTTGGGAGGAAAGAATTTTTACGTCATGGGAACTCTTTTCTCTTCCCTCTTCAAAGTGATGTGTTTCTCGCATGAAGGAAGCATTGTGATTGTCGATCAAGTTACGTTCATTGGTCTTGAATGAAATCACAATCAACCATCATCCCTAAATGGTTCTTATATGCAAGCGGTATTACCCATGCCATAGTTTAATTATGTGTCCACCTGTTCCATGCCCACTTCTACTGATGATCTAGTAGGTGATGTAGTACACCACGTATTGGGGTCATTGGAGCTCGATTTTTCCATTGGATCCCTGGATATGTATCCCTTCCAGAGTATTTCTCTCCCATCTGACGATAAACTCTTGGAATCCATGGCCTCTTTTGGTTTGTGATCAAGGGTTTGGAGCAGATTTCCTTGTCTGTGTCATCCTCGTTAAAAACTGAAACAAGGGGATGCAGGGATAGTTCTTTTACCATGTCAACCTCGTTAAAAAATTAAACAGGTCTTCATGAGGATAATTCTTTTACTATGTCAACCTTGTTAAAAGATGAAATAGGTCCTAGGAGGATAGTTCTTTTACCATGTCAACCTTATTAAAAAATGAAATCGATGGGATGGAGCAGAGTTCCTTGTCTTGTGTCAAGCTCGTTAAAAAATGAAACAAGAGTCATGATGATAGTTATTTTACCATGTCAACCTCGTTAAAAATGAAATAGGCCTTCATGAGGATAGTCCTTTTACTATGTCAACCTCATTAAAAAATGAAATAGGTCCCATGAGGATAGTTCTTTTACCATGTCAACCTCATTAAAAAATGAAATTGATGGGATGGAGCAGAGTTCCTTGTCTTGTGTTAAGCTCGTTAAAAAATGAAACAAGAGTCATGATGACATTTATTTTACTATGTCACCCTCGTTAAAGAATGAAATAGGCCTTCATGAGGATAATTATTTTACTATGTCAACCTCATTAAAAAATGAAATAGGTCCCATGAGGATAGTTCTTTTACCATGTCAACCTCATTAAAAAATGAAATCAGTGGGATGGAGTAGAGTTCCTTTTCTTGTATCAAGCTCATTAAAATATGAAACAAGAGTTATGAGCATGGTTCTTCTCCTATGTCAATCTCGTTAAAAAATGAAACAAATCCTCTTAGAATTTGAGTCTTTGATTAGATCTCATAAAATCTCAGTCGATTCTTTCACTTGATCTCATCAGTGAACCTTCATTCCATCCACTTGTTAGTAACCATTAGTCTACTTAGGTACATGAAATGAAGCTTGGGGGGGGGCATGTACCTCAAATTAAATCTATATGCTGGGGCATGCACTCATACCCAAGCATAGTTTGTTTCCATTTCAAGCTTGTGTAAAAATGAAACCAAACCCAACCATAGTTTGTTTCCATTTCAAGCTTGTGTAAAAATGAAACCAAACCCAACCATAGTTTCTTTTAGTTTCAAGCTTGTGAAAAATGAAACCAGCTTCAAGTATACTCAAGCACAGTATCTCATGTATCAAGCTTGTGTAAAAATGAAACCATTTCCCACTTTACATCTCATGATTGTCATTTTTATCAGCTTGTTTTTGCTAGATGAGCCTTGGTTTTTTCATTCCATCGTCACCATCTCTCTGGTCGATCATACACTTTCACCTATTTGTTTTAACTTTTCCTAAGGAAAATCTGTGATGAGTGGTATTATTAGCTAGCCTCTTGACCCTTACCTATTTTGAGAAGTTCCATCATGACCAGAACCATTTTCAATCCTTTTATACCACTTGTTCCTCCAGGGGGAGTCATCTTTCAACGCTTTTTTTACTCTCGAAAAATGAAAAGATTGTCAAGTACTTGTCATTTCGAACTCATAAAATTAAATGACATGACGTCAGCTCATAATAAGTTTAACCCTTTTCCAGACTGATATAGAATATCCTACGAAAAAGGAATAACTTAGTCAAAATGGTGAAGAGGTTCTATCGAATATTGTTTTCTTCCTTTTCGGATTCAAGAGACAAATTACGAAAAGGGACTTGATGAAGTTTTCTTTTTCATCTCATTTTCAAACTCTTTATATATTAAAAAGACACTGAGTTACTCTTCCGTTGGGCTGGTAAAAATTAAATGACGAAAGACTTGTCACCATGACGAGACCCATTTTCTCCTTCCTAGGACTCTTAAAACTTATTAGGATGGATTCATTCGAAGAATGAACTTATATGGCAAGCATATGTTATCCCCTTCAAGCTTGTGATTAAAAATAATTTGGGTACTAGAAATAGTGGGGAGAAATTGAAAGTGAAACACCTCTTGTATAGGCAGCATGTCGCTCTTGAACATGATACTCATATGTTTCTCGTATTGGGTTTGGGGTATCCTCACTTAGTCACTTGTCCTTTTGGGTTGGGTAATCCATTTTACCTCTCATCTGAGTAGTCCACTTCGTCATCGTGACCCTTGGTCCTATGTTTATTCAAATACTACCACACTTCGAAGTCGTGTCATCAATATGTTCAAGAGAAGTCCTATTTGCATTTTACTACCTATACATTGTGTGACTTTTTGCCACAGTCCTAGATCATACTTATTTATTCCACTTTATTCCTTGTTTTACGTTGATGATGAAGGAATCATTATGGCCCTCCTTTGATAGGGCACTTCCTGTCGACTTCATCTCATTATCTAGGAAGATGATCTAGAAACTCCCTTCCAGTACCAAAAAGCTTGCTTGCCTTAATGGCAAGTTCTTCCCATTTGACGACAAGTTTTCATCATTGGCCTTCAATTGAATGATTCCACGAGTGTTCGAATTCATATTCATTTTCACATTCAAGGATTGTACCATCATATCTTGAGAACCATTGTCATTATTGATGGTTTCTCTCATGCTTGTTAATGGTTTACATCATTGGTCAGTAATCAGGTGGTTTTATAGCATGTTCGACTATGACAAATTCATTTATCATATTAGAATTCTTACTTTAATTGGGTTGGGATGGAGCACAAGACCCTGAGTTTTGTCTGATATAACTCAAGTTTCATGTTTCCCCTACATGGCTGGGTGTGACCATACCGTTGGACCTTATATCTATGATGATGATGATCCTTCTATATTTGAATGACTACATCCATACTATGGATCTTAAATTTTCAAACAATCCTTTTCATTCGGATGGTTGCGACCATACCATGGATCTTTTCACATGGTCCTTTCTATCTGGATGGTTGCGTCCATACCGTGGATTCATGTTTTAATATATATGATAGAGGTATCATATATGTATATGTATATGTGTCCTTGATTTGTAGGTCTCTTGACAATGTTTGTTTTAGTCCTTGCACTAGCTCGTAAAGCATCTCAGCCATCACTCCTTGTTCTGCCTTCATGCTTTAGGGGGAATCTGTTACACAATATTTTGTCACACCTCTTGCACTTCCCTATGTCATACCCCGAAGTGCCAAAACATTGAAAACTATTCAGTGTACCCATCTTGATATGCAAACCAAATCCTCCCTAAACAACTATTGAAAAGTTGCCTTGAGCCTTTCCTGAGAAAGGAAACTCAAAACCCTAATTTTTGGGTCAGCGCAACCATGCCACTATCCTCTCGTGCTAATGGCAGGTTGCATTATAGGAGCCTCATGCTGCCAACGCATTTTTTTCTTGAATACTCGCGTTGAACCTTTTAAGGCAAGTTTTCCCAAACTGGAGGAGAAGCTTCGTGATCTAGAGGTTTCTAGAACGGTGAGTTGGATGCTGTTCATTGTGGATGTGGTTGAATTCTCCCAATATTTGCCTTTGATCTTATCCCTATGAGCTTCCTTCTTGAGATGTGGACCTTCCTCTATCTTTGGTGAGATCCTAAATCCCTCTCCCTACTTATAAATTCATCCCCCTCCATTCCCAAATGGTTGGTCTTTGATTATTTGCACCCTTACACTAAGATGGTGCCTACATGTTATTCACTTTGGTTGGGAGAAGGAGTGCTTGGAGAGCTTGAGCTTGGACTTGGAAATTCACTGGAGGGATACTAATAGCAAGGCTTGTGTTGTATGCTTCCTCTTTTATTTATTAATATATACAACTATTGGTTCACTTTCCATAAATGCTTGTGTCAATGCTTCATTTATCTTAATGCTCATTGATATGTTAAGTGGATTACATTTGATTATGCTTGTTTCACTTGTATGCTTTGTTGTGTTTTGGCCTCTTGTGCAGGTATTCAAACGTTGTGAGCAACAGGGACTAAGCCTGAGGAGCAAGTGATCAAGATCTTCAACAAAGGAGTGCATTATAGCCTCAGAGCAAGGTAGGTCCCCTTCCTCTTCTCTTATTTCGATTGTAATCTAGAGAAGTGTCTTGTAGATTGTGTCATTTGTTGCTAGACCCACTCATTGGGCTAGAGGGATCGTCCTTGTCCACATAGAGGATTTACCTACACAACAAGAAGGTGGAGGTAAATTCTCATCTTATGTTTTTCCCTTTATTTCTTCTTTCTCTATTACTTTTTATTCAAGCCAAGGTGCTTATCACTCTTAATTTCAACAAGTATATGGTAAATTGAAAGTACATATCAGTGTTGTAGCATAGAACTTTACATATTCCATAGTTAAATTAATCTATTTTTGTTACATGTTGTGGCCTTCCATCGTAGGGCTTCAATTGATGCTTCCGCAATTTTCGAACGTAAAACCCTAATATAGATGTGGTGAACCAACTACCTATTCTAGACCTGGAGAACATGTGGCAAAAAACTTGTGTTGTTCTGATTCTTGTGGAAATATTACCATTGTACAATGGGTTATGGGATTTGACCTAGAGGATAGGTGGCAAAAGACTTGCATTGTTTGTTGGGTTGGGCGGACCTACCTATGGTTTTGTGCATGGTTTAAGCACATGGTTTTGGACACGATGGTTTTCGGTCCATGGTATTGGATGCTTTGGCATGTATAAATATGTATTGTAACATTGAAAGGAACATAATAAAAATCAAGCTAGTAGTCTCGGTTTTGGGATCCAAGGGAAAATCTTTTTATATAGTGTTTTATGTGTTATGCTCTCACATTGTTTATTTTCTATGTTTTAGAATTCGTATGCAAGTAATTTTTGAATGGGGTTGAAACCTACATTTGTTATCGGAGTTGTTTTGGCTTCAAGGGGACGCCTTTGTTGCTAAGTGGTTTTGCTAGGGCCTATGGTAGACCCTGTTTAGTGGGAGATCTACGGGATCGATTCTAGTGGTGAAAGAAGATGGTGAGTAGTGGAAAGATAAAGATCAAGAAATTTAATGGTTAGAGTTTTGAGTTATGGAAACTCAAGATGGATGATTTGTCGGTGGATAAATATTAGTGGATCGCGGTAGATCTGGATACGAAGCCAACGGGTGTGTCTGATGATGAATGGAAGAAGTTGGATTGGAAGGCAAAGAGCACAATACGATTGTGTGTCTCAGATTCAGTATTGCTAAATGTATTAGGGGAAGCTAAGGCTAAGGCTTTATGGGACAAGTTAGGGACTTTATATCAATCTAAGCCTCTGGTGAATAAAATGCTCCTACAGAAAAAGTTGTATAACCTAAGGATGAAAGATGGACACTCGGTGACAGAGCATCTGAACGCATTTAATATTGTGGTAAGTCAGTTATTATCTATTGATATTAAAATTTCAGATGAAGATAAGTGCATCAGTTTGTTGTGTTCTCTACCAGATTCGTGGCATAGTTTGGTTATTGCAATAGCTAGCAATGCAACTGCCTTGTAGTTTGATGAAATAATCTCATCCTTGCTGATGGAGGAGATGAGACAGAAAAATATGGATATCTGGAATGGTGATTCCTTGTCTGTATGAGGATAGTCCTAGAACAGAAACAAAAATAAGTCATCGCGTGGGAGATCTAAATCTCCAGGAAAACCTGTAAAGGTGGTCTGCTAGAAATGCGGAAAGGAAGGGCATCTGATGATGCTCTTTCTGCAATGAATTCCTTAAATCTAGGGAGGCTCGGCTTCCAAACTCGAGATAAACTAACTTTTTGACTGTCACTTGCTCAGTTGCGTTTTCATCTTCATGACTTAGGTTCTTGTACCCCAACATAGTGTGATTGATGGAGGAATATTCGAATGAGGGAGGATTAAATGAGGAGGATTACCTCCTACAATATCTCTTCCTTGTCCAATTTGAGTTTCAGCCTTTACTCTTTCCAAAATTCCATGATTTTCTCCCACAAATCTGCATTCAATGCACATTAATCCACTAGGCATAATATCTCACTTTGACTCATCTCATTAAACAAAATATAATCAAAACATGTAATAAATTGTGAGAA
>APFE030195533.1:73833-116974 GCA_000404065.3 Pinus taeda | reverse complement strand
TAGATATAGATACATATGTTTTGAAGGATATTTTACATGCATGTACCTAAAGATATACATTTTATTTTTAGTTTTATGTAACTAAGTTTAGCTAGGATATTGTTAGCTATTGTATCTTCTATATAAACAGTTTCTAAAGAATAAGAAAGGGTTTGAACTTTTGAAAGATAGCCTATTGTATTTACTGTGTGATCAGAATTATAAATAAAACAGTTTATGTGAGTAGTTCTACAAAAATTCTTGTGTTGTAGTTCCTTATCTGTCTCTTGGTATAATATTTTCCTCAATGTCTGAATGCTAAGTGTTGAAATTGGAATTCATGTTTGTTGTGCTCCATTTTCTTATGATTCAAATATTTACATACTTGTTTTTTCTACATATATATCACATTGTTTTTCCTCCATCATCCTCCAATTTTCTTGAAACTTGTTAAAGGAAATATTGTTATCTCACTTTTGTAATTTTCTCTCACTAAACTTGTGACTATATAAGCCTGATTGGGTCAGACTCCATGCCCAATGGTTAGATTTTCCTACAATCCAACAAACCCCAATTCCTCTTAAATAAATTTGGCCATATGACTTATTGCAAACCCTCTACCACTGTGACCTCGGGTAGATGAGTTTAGGGAGAGATCCCTCTCTAGGTTGAAAGGGCCAACTTTTCAACCTTAAATCGGTTTGAGGTTACCTTAGAGGTTTTCCCGTAGCCAGGGTTTCCTCTAAGAGATAGAAGGTAGACTCAATGTTCATTTAAGTTTGTTGAAAGAGGGAACTAAAACCAAATATTGACAACTAAATGAAAAATAATGCAAAGGGAAAAACAACATATTTGACATAAGAGAAAACATTTTCAATACTAATCACAAAATTCAATAGAAAACTCAACAATATAAAACAAGCGAAGTAAATTAAAATTTTAGAGTGAGAGTGCATGTCATTGTATTGCGGATGGATTTAATCAAATTCTCATAAAAGAAGATGATTCCTATTTATGGCGAAAATCATGTTTCATGTAGAAACATGTAGATATGAAAATATTTGACAACAAAATAACTATATGGATGAGCTAGGTAATAGATTGTTTTTCAAACTCTATCTGTTTATAATTGAATAGATATACAAATTCTTAAATTTGCAATTTTGAAGGAATTATGAGCAAGTTCTTCCCGAGCTACTGATTTCCACCTTTTGAATGATAACAATATAAAAACCTTCTATGCTAGGGATGAATTGTTTCTAATAGCTTATTCCCCACCCCCCATGTGAAATCTAGACAAATAACTTAACAAAATAAGAAAAATTTCTTCACAATATGCACATTACAAGCCTTCGTCAACATTGGTGCGTAAAAGCTTAATTGGTCTATAATCATTCCCAATGTCATGAAACTAAGCTCCACTAAATTCGTATTCTTCTTTCTATGGTGATGCAAAATATAAATTGATAAAGACAAAATAAAATATTTCAACATTTAAAAAAAAAAAATTCTTTCCTAAAAAGAAGAGATAGTTGTTTGAGGAAGTCACATAAAATATTTGTCTTGGAGTATGACCTAAAATTGTTTTTTCTTGGCTAATAGCTCATCTTCCATGAATATAAGGAAAAATATTAAAGGCCTAGGATCTAGAGGCATCTGGTAGGACTGAAAGCTTACCTCATCACAGACCACTAGTGGGTTATTTCAAGGGGTGTGGTTTTCTTTAAATAATGGTGATGACTTAGCTCACATTTGTGGATAATAGCTAGTGATGGCTATCCCCACTATTGGTTGACAATTTAATTATGATATATGATGCAGGAGCATCTAGACCTAGCCAGCAATGTGACAGAATGGTCACATGTTGTGGCTAATACAAGTTTGAAGGAAGATTTGGTTGTTAATCTTGTATTAATTTCAATTAAATGTAATTAGTTAAGAGTGGCTTGATTCTGAATTGAAATTGGATAAATGGCAAGTGGTCTTCCCTGCGTGGAGATCAAGTCAAGTAATCCAGTTTTTTTTAGGATAGGATAAGGTAGGAATTCTAAATATATATTTTAGATCTCCAAATATGGAGGAGATGGTTAAGTGAGTATATGCGCAATCTCTTTTGTGTTAAAAAAGAGGGGAGCGAGAAGCATTAGGAGGGGAATTAGTTAGAGTTGAGTGTGGAGGTTGGTTTGTGAGGAGGTGGAGCGAAATTTCATATTAGAGGATTGTGTAGATTAAAGAAATATATACAGATTTCATTATTTGTAGGATTGGCACGGTGAAACTCTTTTTCATACTCTGTTTTGAATAAAATTCGGGTGTTTATTTTGTGTGATGCGCATGGGTTTGAACTGTGATTTATTTGAATTGGGTTGATTTCGTAATAGTTTGGCATGATTTCGATTTAAATCATAAAAATATTAGTGATCGGTTGAAGTTGGACGTGTTAAATTAGCGCTGAAGGTTGGCAATTTCTGATCCCAATTTGGATTGGATTGATATTTTGGAGTGGAGGAAAGAACGAGACTCTATTATGTCTTATTTGGTTTCTCACCCATCAAAAGTCGGATCTGCAACAAGAGAAACCGTGTTCTATTGCATATTTCCTTTTTTCATGAGGATTGATGTCGCCAAGTAATTCCAAGGACCCTGATTTTGTTTCAGAGGTTAAAATTTATGTTGGCCATGAATTTTCCATGTTTGCTCAATTTGTTACTCGTTTGTTGCATGACACTTCCGTTGGTTGCTTTATGGCATAATTCTTCATTCCATATACATATTTGTTCCTTGAAAGTTGTGGAGTAGGGAGGGAACCCTCTGTTTCACAGGGAAACGGACCTTCCAGGGCAAATATTTTAATTTCAAGATAGGGGTTTTCTCACTTGAGTTAAATTCTCAGTTCCTTGATAAATTTAACCAAGATTTACTCTCTGTGTTGGATGCAAAGACTATGACCGCTTCCAAGATTCATTGTCAGGAAAACAATTTGAAAAGATCTTGTGGACCTTTTGAAGTGAAGATGAGCTAGCATATGAGACAGTTTGAAGTGCATCGGATCGCTCTGATACTCCGGAAGATCAGTAACATCGTATTGCAACGCGATTTCCGAGATCCGATTGGACGGATCGGGGTTGCTAGGTTCTTGACAACTTGGCATTTAATTCATGGTGAATTCTGATATCGATATTATCAGATCGTGTAACAAAGTTTGTATGGAATTTGAATGCGACGGAGTAGGGGAGAAATACGACATCAGCGCGGAATAATGGTTGACAGTTTGGGTGTTAGTAGATTTCGGCGATTTGTGACTTCCGATGGTGTCATAGAAGTGTCAAAACACTGTAATGTTTGTAGTAATGACTCAAAAGACCACCGATTGTTATTAGATCGGTCAGATTGAACTCAGAGAAGTTAAACTTCAGTTTAATTGCACAAAGGTAATGATATCGAGTCAGAGCAATTAGATTGATAGAATACCGAACTATCCGATTTGCTAAGTGATTTTAAATTGTCAGGTCAACCAGAATTGGAACATTTTTGAACAGTTAAAGGGAAATCGATCTGAATCATTGCATCTGTGATTTAGTTTTGTTGATTGATGTTTTGACAGTGCCGCAGTGATTCATGGGCAAGAACTTTGAAGACATGGATCTGAGTGCAAGAATCTTCATAACGCTCTGTTTGTAAGAGCGTTCAACCGATTTAGGAATTAAGTTAAGGATCGATCAGATCTGTGGAGCGAGAGGATACGTGGGTTGTATTGCTTGGTAAGGCGTTAATACTATTTGAATGTTTTTATCAAAAGGTGTTGACTCAGATGTTGAAGAGTAAACCTACAGGTCCTGCGTTATAAATTGAATAAGATCAAATACAAGGGCATTGACAAAAGAGGAAATTCATATTTGAGTATTGGCAAATATGCTTTGGCATTCGATTAAGGCGTGTTGATTGTGAGTTGTAGTTTGAATCTTAAGTTTTAAATAAAAACTTCCAGATGATAGAGACAGTGGGTGACTTTTGTAATTTTGAAGCTGAGATGCAAGTGAATTTGCATGGTAGATGAGGTTCTTTCCGTTGCAGGTTGACCCTGAACAAAAATCACATACTTCCGCAAATTGAAGTGTAATGCAATTGCCAACAATCTGAAATTTTATAGGGACAGTTTTGATGTATGCGTTGTGTGCAATGAACAGATTGAGATTCTGGGCATTGCAGGGGTTTTCCCTACGTCAATTTTTGGTATCAGAGCTTGGCTCTGTTGAAACTGAATAAGTTTGTTTTCTGAATGAAGTTTAGTACGAGATTGCAGCTGTGAGGAAATCTATTCAAAGCAGAGGTGACAGCATCAGAAAGAGTGAAAGATTGCAGAAGCCTAGAGAGAGAAAAGGTGTTGCTCAGGAAGAGATTCCAGATAGGGGATCGTGCTTACGAAAAGACTGAGTAAGGAGAGCTCAGTGAGGTAAGATTACAGTAAGAAGGACTTACTGTTACAGAGGCTTGTTGTAGAGGTGTAAGGAGCTCATGGAAAGAGAGGAGCAGAAAATGACTACAGATAGTCATAGCGGAAGTTCACAAGGAAGCCACAGCAGAAAGGAAGATGCCAAAGCAAGTGGCATGAAGATGAGTCAAGAAGAGTTTGACCGAGAGAAAGCTGAGATAGATTTCCAGATTGGAATATTGATGGAGATGCTGCAGAAAATTGTTTGGACCATGAGGAAACGAGTAAAGTGGCCAAGGCTACGAGAAAAGAGAAATCATCAAGTGAAGTCAGAGATAGTAGAAGAATTGAGAAAGATTGAGCAGATAATGAGTGCTCAAGAGGAATCAGAGAAACCCAGAGAAGCAAAGGTAGAATTGGAAATCTCCATTTGCAAACCAGAACAAGGTGAAATTTTGGGAGAAGAAGATAATGAGAGGTTAGCTGAAGGTCTTTTGGACTACTAGCAGAATTCAGAACAATTTGAGGATATGTTGACAAAGGAAGCGGATGAGGCAACGAAGCCTTGTGATTTTGATTCTTATAGTTTTTGTATGTTTGCAGGATGTGCAGGGGGTGATGGACAGCCTGATGAAGTTTTCACCAGGAATGTAGATCTTGAGGTAAAGTATGATGGTGAATCACTTTTAGAGGAAGAAGGCGTTGATCTATTGAAACAGAAGGAGTTCATAGATGAAATCCTGTTTGGTATGAAACAGTCAGATGAGGTTGATATAGACCAGCAGTCTAAAGACAATTCCATAGTGGGACTACAAAAAGGTAAACCAATTAATTTGTTTAATGGAATTAATGAAAGATGCTTGCAATATGATGATGTAGAAAACAGGTCAACTCAGGAGGATTTCCAAAAAAAGAATGAAGCTGAGAATGGGAATTATGATGATCTGCTGGAGAGATTTCATAAGGAAATAGAATTCTTGGAGAGATTACTCGAGGAACCTAAAGGAGAAACGAAGCTTACAGAACCTGACAGAGGAAAAGGTGTGGAAGAAAGCATTAATAAATATGATGCTGAAATCAGAGAAATTGAGCAGCGATTATTTGAAGGTGAGATGAAAGATCAGGAGCAACAAGGAAGTTACATCCTTCGAGGCGTGAAGGAGACAAAAATATTAACTCAACAAGATGAATATGGAAGTAACCAGAAATTTTGAAGGAATGATCAGTTACATGAGAGTGAATTTGAGAAAGGCATCAAATTGCAGAAGTATAGAAGCTGGCAGCAGAATGAAGAACCAGAAATCGGTCTTGTAGTACAAAGAAAGATAAGTGAAGATCGAAGATACAGATGGAGACTGAAGAAAAGGGTGAAGTGGAAGCTATTGCAATGGAGGTGGAATGGCAAGTTGATGAATAATTTCAGGAAACCTGGGCAAATTCATATTGATTTGTTGAAGAAAGAAAGACTCAGAGAAGTGGGGTCACAGCAAGAAGGATCCGCTGAAATTCAAAAGAATTATGATGGAGGATTGGTGCCTGAAGCATCAAAAGAAAATGAAAGGTATTGTATTTTGAAAACTAAAGGTTGTTGTGTGTTTGCAGGTCACATTAACTTGAAGGAAGACAAACAGTTATTGAAGACTGTTGAAGAAATGACTACTCATAGTCATATGCAGACTAAGGAGGATGGAAAAATAATTTTTGAATTCAAAGGATAAACTGAGTCATTGAAGGTAACTAATCTTGAAGAAATCCAGAGTGCAGGAGGATTAAAGATAAATATTGCGAACAACGCAGTCAGTAAAGATGATACAGAACTTTTGAGAGAACTTGCAGATGAGATAGAAGATTTGTATAAGCTGAAACTTTTGATGAGGAAGCCAGCAAGGAATGAAGAATTTCCAATTAAAGTGAGCAAAACAGCAGCAAGGTATGTGAAAAGGATAACAGCAGATAGTGATGCATTACCACAGAGTGGACAGAGACTTGAGGGACCAACAACAGCAATAGTAATCAAGAACAGACTATCAAATCAAGTATGGGATCCAGGAGGACGTAAACCAGAAATGCATGATCAGGAGATCATGGTTAATTTAAACTTTGGGAGTCTGATGCAGGAGCATCTAGACCTAGCCAGCAACGTGACAGAATGGTCACATGTTGTGGCTAATACAAGTTTGAAGGAAGATTTGGTTGTTAATCTTGTATTAATTTCAATTAAATGTAATTAGTTAAGAGTGGCTTGATTCTGAATTGAAATTGGATAAATGGCAAGTGGTCTTCCCTGCGTGGAGATCAAGCCAAGTAATCCAGTTTTTTTTAGAATAGGATAAGGTAGGAATTCTAAATATATATTTTAGATCTCCAAATATGGAGGAGATGGTTAAGTGAGTATATACGCAATCTCTTTTGTGTTAAAAAAGAGGGGAGCGAGAAGCATTGGGAGGGGAATTAGTTAGAGTTGAGTGTGGAGTGTTGGTGTGTGAGGAGGTGGAGCGAAAGCTCATATTAGAGGACTGTGTATATTAAAGAAATATATACAGATTTCATTATTTGTAGGATTGGCATAGTGAAACTCTTTCTCATACTCTGTTTTGAATAAAATTCGGGTGTTTATTTTATGTGATGCGCATGGGTTTAAACTGTGATTTATTTGAATTGGGTTGAATTCGTAATAGTTTGGCATGATTTCGATTTAAATCATAAAAATATCAGTGATCGATTGAAGTTGGACGTGTTAAATTAGCACTGAAGGTTGGCAATTTCTGATCCCAATTTGGATCGGATTGATACTTTGGAGCGGAGGAAAGAATGAGACTCCATTATGTCTTATTTGGTTTCTCACCCATCAAAAGTCGGATCTGCAACAAGAGAAACCGTGTTCTATTGCATATTTCCTTTTTTCCGTGAGGATTGACGTCGCCAAGTAATTCCAAGGACCCTGATTTCGTTTCAGAGGTTAAAATTTATGTTGGCCATGAATTTTCCATGTTTTCTCAATTTGTTACTGGTTTGTTGCATGACACTTCCGTTGGTCGCTTTATGGCATAATTCTTCATTCCATATACATATTTGTTCCTTGAAAGTTGTGGAGTAGGGAGGGAACCCTCTGTTTCACAGGGAAACGGACCTTCCAGGGTAAATATTTTAATTTCAAGATAGGGGTTTTCTCACTTGAGTTAAATTCTCAGTTCCTTGATAAATTTAACCAAGATTTACTCTCTGTGTTGGATGCAAAGGCTATGACCGCTTCCAAGATTCATTCTCAGGAAAACAATTTGAAAAGACCTTGTGGACCTTTTGAAGTGAAGATGAACTAGCATATGAGACAGTTTGAAGTGCATCGAGTCGCTCTGATACTCCGGAAGATCAGTAACATCGTATTGCAACGCAATTTCCGGGATCCGATTGGACGGATCAGGATTGCTGGGTTCTTGACAACTTGGCATTTAATTCATGGAGAATTCTGATATCAATCTTATCGGATCATGTAACGAAGTTTGTATGGAATCTGAATGTGACGGAGTAGGGGAGAAATATCGCATCGGCGCGGAATAATGGTTGACAGTTTGGGTGTTAGTAGATTTCGGCAATTTGTGACTTCCGATGGTGTCATAGAAGTGTCAAAACAATGTAATGTTTGTAGTAATGACTCAAAAGACCACCGATTGTTATTAGATCAGTCAGATTGAACTCAGAGCAGTTAAACTTCAGTTTAATTGCACAAAGGTAATGATATCGAGCCAGAGCAGTTAGATTGATAACATATTGAACTATCTGATTTGCTAAGTGTTCTAAATTGTCAGGTCAACCAGAATTGGAACGTTTTTGAACAGTGAAAGGGAAATGGATCTGTGATTTAGTTTTGTGGATTGATGTTTTGACAGTGCCGCAGTGATTCATGGGCGGGAACTTTGAAGACATGGATCTGAGCGCAAGAATCTTCATAACGCTCTGTTTGTAAGAGCTTTCAACTGATTTAGGAATTAAGTTAAGGATCGATCAGATCTGTGGAGCGAGAGGATACATGGGTTGTATTGCTTGGTAAGGCGTTAATGCTGTTTGAATGTTTTTATCAAAAGGTGTTGATTCAGATGTTGAAAGAATAAACTTACAGGCCCTGCGTTATAAATTGAATAAGATCAAATACAAGGGCGTTGACAAAAGAGGAAATTCATATTTGTGTATTGGCAAATATGCTATGGCATTCGATTAAGGCGTGTTGATTGTGAGTTGCAGTTTGAATTTTAAGTTTTAAATAAAAACTTCCGCATGATAGAGACAGTGGTTGACTTTGTAATTTTGAAGCTGAGATGCAAGTGAATCGCATGGTAGGTGAGGTTCTTTCCGTTGCAGGTTGACCCTGAACCAATATCACATACTTCCGCAAATTGAAGTGTAATGCAATTGCCAGCAAAAGGAAATTTTATAGGGACAATTTTGATGTATGTGTGTGTGCATTGAACAACTTGAGATTCTGGGCATCGCAGGGGTTTTCCCTGCGTCAATATACCTTCCCGCTGTTGAAATATTCACACAAAAGAGAACCATATATCCTTATTTCGCATGTAAAAGTAAAAAATATGTATTTACTCAACAAAACAAACTCTCTTATAGGCTTGACATTTTTTGTTAAGTTTAAATGTCTTCATAAAAATGATCATTTCATCTATTTATCATAACCATCCTCATCAAGTATGACCCATGTGCCAATTGTGACAATCCTATACTTTCACTATTTAAACAAAACACCTTTATAGTATTATTTGTCTTTAAAAAATGACCTACAATTAGAGTAAATTAATGTAACAATTCACCTAACTACCATTTACATTCTTGAGGAGTTGTTACTAAGAAGACAAGTCTCAATGACCTATTTATCTAAATAGATGTCTTTGATGCCAATGAAAGTTATGGGTGTCATTATTGATGATAACTTACATTAACGAGGTTTTGGCTCTATTAATAGAATCCCACATATAACACTTGGCCAAGCATATTATGTTAATATTATGGGATCATTTGTTGAAACCACGACCAACTTGTCTCCATGTTAGGGACATACGTGGTGCACCTAGTGGTTATATTAATAGATGGATCAACCCCATGTCACACAAGCACAAAATTGTCTCATTTATCGATTCCACTTGTCACAAAACAAAACAAAACAAAAAATTGTTGTTAACAAACTCTTTGTTGGTTGCCTCTTATGTAACAAAACAAAACAAAAAAATGTTGTCAACAAACTCTTTGTTGGTTGCCTCTTATGTAACAAAACGAAACAAAAAATTGTTGTCAACAGACTCTTTGTTGGTTGCCTCTTATGTTCTAACCTCCTCCATTGACCTCCTCCTTGTTGGTCACGCCCTTTATTGATCCATTTCTCTTTAAAATTCAGCCCATGGACTTTCACTCATCAATCTTCTCATTTTACTAACTTCACTTAATCAAATTAAGACTAATCCTTCCACCATAGAACTTAGTCATTTTGCTAAAATTCAAACCAATTATTTGTTAATGAACCACATAGACATAAAACTCTCTTCCTTTTTTTAATGAAAGAAATTATAAATATAATTCTCACAATACATCTACCATATATTATATTTTCCACAATGGAAGACCAAATTTCCACATTTAGCCCCTACCTAGGACTTTAGTAATCGATTTTCTTGTTGACCACTATTAGTTTAAAATTGACCAACGCAACTTATAATGTTTAACTTTGAGAAATAAATATTTATTTTTCAATATCATTAAATGGTGCAACACTCTAACCATAGGTATACACATTAATAAAATTAACACACACCAAAATTGAAAATAGAATGCAATAGGCATAGACACAAAAATCCAGAAATGATTCATTAATGAATAAAATAATTATAGGATAACTTCTTATACTTCACACTCACTTCTACACTTTTACATCTAACATGCCTCATAGGCTCTTCTCAATTTATACAAATGGATTAGAACCCAAGTAGGTTCTAGATCCCTTAACAAACTCCAACAATATCTTTCTTGATCCCTAAAATCTCTCATCCAAATCCTTATCGCTAAAATAGAGCTAACTAATCCATAATCCTCTCAAACCTTCCACAATACTCTCGAATCTTCTCCTATTTACAATAATAATCATTCTCTCTTAAAAACTATAGGGAAATACAAAAAATAATTTCTAAACTAACTCCTGTAATAAACAATTGACCCAGGTTAGATGCTCCTAAATCAAACTCCCAAAGTTGAAAACATTCATGATCTCATGATCATGTGATTTCATATGCTAATGAAAACCTCCAGAGTCCCAAACCTTAATTTTTAATTGTCCAAATGCTCCGCACCTTTACTGTTGTTGCATGTCTTCCATCTTTTGGTTCATTTTCCTTTCTTCAATCAGTTTCAAATTCTGATTGATCATCCCTTATGTTGTCAATTGTCTCCATCTGGACTATCTCATCATCAATTTCCACGGTTCTTCAATCACGGAATCAATTTATGCTTTCTCATGGAATCCTTTTGTCTCAACAACTTGCCTGAGATCTTGCCTAAGATCCTTTATCTGTTGCAATTTTTCACATTCGTTTTTAATCTGCTGACTGCTCTTTTCAACTTTTTCTACCATCTATACATCCTTAATGTCTTTGAAAAAATATTCCTCAGCAATTTCCATTTGTTGTTTCTTATCTTCAAATTTAATTTCAAGAAGTAAATTGTCTGTCATCTTTTTGACTGCATAATCATCCACCTCTTCTTCTCTGTAAGCCAGTACATTAGAAACTTGGCAACTAACACATACCTTTATCCCAACCAAATCTTGAGACTCTCCCTCATTTTTGACTGTCGTCACACTCTCATACTCCTATTATTTCAGCAAATACTCCAACAACTTAATTTCTCTTTAACACCTCACAAGTACTTCATCATGATGTTGTTTATAGTATTTGATAGGTTCTTTTTCTTTCTTAACATATTTTAGTAGGTGTCCTTCCTCTTCATTCAATCCTATGACTGTCTTCTTTTTGTCCAAAGACAAATCTTCCTCACTCCCTTGTTCAACACATTTTGCATTACTGTCCTTTTGTAAGCCTTCTTCAAGAGCTATCCTTGCCCTGTCATCTATCTTAGAATTCTCCCACAATTTTTCTTCATCAATAACATTAGTCAAATTCATTGGCTTACCTCTCTAAGACAATGTTCCTTCATTCTTCATCAGAATAAGATTCTGATCTTCCATCTTCATGACAACTTTAGATGATTGTCTTCTCCCATTAAGTAACTCATTTACTTTGAGTAACTCTTCCTTCAGTTGAGCATTCAATTTACGCTCCCACTTCACTTGCAATCTATGCCATTTGAATTTTCTTTTCATAATCCAACCATACATCTAGTCTTCCTTATTCCTTTGCAACATCTCCATCAATAACTTAAGATGTAATTTTATCTCAACTTTCTCTTTGTTAACCTCTTCTTGATTATTTCTCATGCCATTTGCCTTGGCATTTTCCTTCTCCTTTCTGTGGATTCTCCTTGAACCTCTGTAATGACTATCAACAATCATCTTCTCCTCCTCTATGAACTCCATCGATAACAATCATCTCCTCCTCCTCTATGAACTCCATCGATTCACTTGTGGACTGCATTCAATCCCTTTTTTAGCAAGCCTTCATACTTGCCATCCAACAATGCAAGCTTTCTCTCTACGCTTGACCTCTTGATATCTTTTGGTTCTTTGTATTGGAACAATCTTCTGAGCAACTCTCTCACTCCTCTTTTCTTCTGCAACTTAAATCCACTTTTCTTGAGAACACTCTTGTCCTCTCTGTCCAACCTTTGGCTGGAATGTTTAGGTTCTTTGCCACTTTCCTTTAAAGTATCCACTTACTCTACAACTGGTTCACAGTAGACTCCACTCACAACAGATTTATTTTATAGCAATATTTTTTCTGCTATTTGAAAGTGCCTCTTTCCATGACCAAGAGTTCAAAATGGTTCACTTTTTACAACATTTGATTACTAGCAGCATATGATCACTCGATTATAACCTCACAGTACAAAGATTCAATGCCACACCCGTACAGATCTTCAATAGTTGCTTCTTTACACGCAGAAAGTTTCATAAGTCATTCATCTTGGAAAAACTATACGATGCGACGAACCACCATATCATGTATGACATGCCTAAAACCTGCAAGACTTTAGCTGACCAATCGCACATTCACAGTTGTCTCTGATTCAATCAATATGCGAGCTCTAGCTTTCGTATAAATATGCAGAAGTACAGAATCTTCTTTGTTTTTAACGAATATAGATCAATCGGTTCTAAACCATGAAGGACCCCATATCTCTTGTCAAATTGATTAAGCGATTTATTGTAGCCCCGAGAGCATTGTCATATCTGACTTCTGACTGTCTAGTTAAAAAAAATTGAGCGGCCTGGAGATGTCGTTAAAATAGAACTCCCATCGTTAATAGAGCAACTCGACAGTCACAGTCCTTAATCTTTCGGGCTCTGTGAATTCCCCCAAATTGCTTTTCCTCAACTTCTTATACTGATAAGTCATGAATTTTCATCCCCCAAAATTCGTTAACAACACTGACATCCAAAGCCAACGACAACTTTCTGGCTTTATCAACCAAGAAATTTTGTGTCGGCTATCCGGATCCAATGCTCATCATATGATCCAACCCCTGGCTCTAGCCTCACTCTCCAGCTCTGTCCACAATAAGCTCTCAAGGTAAGGAGGGATAAACGCAGAGACTGTCAATGGATCTAACAACAAGGTAGTTGATCCGCCATTCAAATAAATTTTTCCACACGGTTATCCATAGCTCAATAGTCATAGTCGTCCTTGCACAACAAGGTCACAATCTTTGACTTTTGTCCTCGGTACAACAAGACCACAATCTATGATCCATGAATTTTTCCAGGTCACTCCAACAATCCACAAAGTGGAAACACAACGAGCTTCTAGACTGGATCCACAACTAGCTCATCCAATTTTTGGGTCACGTCTTCCGCTGCAACAGATCTCAACGTACCACAACGTTTAAACAATGCACTCACCACAACAGCCATCTCTTCAACACATATCTCTTTGACAGGCACAACCTCCATCACTTTACAATAACTTTCAAACAACAAGTGGATATCACAAATCCATCCACCTCTGGCAGTATATCTCAGCGCACCAACTAGCTATTCACTTCTCGGTCTCAAGTGCGCACCAATGATCTATTGCATAATCAATGACATATAGGGAAACTCAGCTCTTTCCCAAGATCTCATACCAAAAACGGTGCAACACTCTAACCATAGTTCTACACATTAATAAATTAACACACACCAAAATTGAAAATAAATGCAATAGGCATAGACACAAAAATTCAGAAATGATTCATTAATGAATAAAATAATTACAGGAGAACTTCTTATACTTCACACTCACTTCTACATTTTTACATCTTACATGCCTCGTAGGCTCTTCTCAATTTATACAAATGGATTAGAACCCAAGTAGGTTCTAGATCCCTTAACAAACTCCAACAATATCTCTCTTGATCCCTAAAATCTCTCATCCAAATCCTTATCCCTAAAATAGAGCTAACTAATCCATAATCCTCTCAAACCTTCCACAATACTCTATCTTCTCCTATTTACAATAATAATCATTCTCTCTTAAAATATATAGGAAAATACAATAAATAATTAAATCCTAGCTTTCTAAACTAACTCCTATAGTAAACAATTGACCAATGTTAGATTCTCATAATACATCTACCATATATTACATTTTCTACAATGGAAGACCAAATTGCCACATTTAGCCCCTACCTAGGACTCTAGCAATAGATTTTCTTGTTGACCACTATTAGTTTAAAATTTACCAACGCAACTTATAATGTTTAACTTTGAGAAATAAATATTTATTTTTCAATATCATTAAAAAACTAATTTTCAAACAATCTATTCAACCATAACTTGACGATCTTATTACAGCCTTTGCACAAGATAATGCCATGTAGCTAGTTGCATCACATATTTTATGTCATAATTTATATATATGGATGCAATATAAATGCCTAATTTTTAGATATTTGTGTAGCGATTTTTTTATTCGAAGCTTTGAAGGAAGTAAATAACATATTTACCATCAATTCCTTGCATAAAAATTGATAGGAATAAGATGTAAACAAATATATTTATCAGGAGTTATTCCTCATCATTATTTATGTTTTTCTTAGCACCGTGTCTGAGTAAAATTGTAAATGTTTAGACTTACTACCATAATTATGCAAGGTATTTTTTTGGTAAAATTTAGAGGACCACTCTATATTCTGGAGATTTTAGGTGGATTGATTCACGTTGATTTTTTATTACGATTTTAAGCTGGTGAATATTATAGAGTAAGGACCATGACAATATAGGCAAACACTTTTTGGAAATAAGTTTTAAATTCTTCTCATTATTATTTATGTTTTTCTTAACACTATTGTAAATGTGTAGACTTACCCCATTTACTAGTATCAATAATAACATTAATAAATGGGTAACTTTCCAAAAAAATCAATCCTAGCATCTAGTCATGCCTTTTATTTTTAGAATAAAATAAGATGTCAAAACGGAACTTGCAAAAGCATGGAAAATTTACCTTTTCATACTTTAGCGTATAAAACTTCACAAACGATGAGTTTCATTAACAAGAGCCACATGGTAAAATAACCTAAAAGTAACTTTATACCCATAAAGTTATAAATATTAAAATAACCCTTTAAAAGACCCTCTTTTAAAGGATAGACTCTCACATCGAAAACGATTACGACAGAACTTCCTTATAAAAGTTACCACATGAAATCGCGATCTATGAAATGCGAAATTATAAATCTCCTACAATCGTCTCACATTGCATTTTCAACCATGCATCGCTACTCAATAAAGCATAAGAAAATATTGCAAAATGCGATAGCATCTCGCATATCGCATATCACAAACTCATATGGCAGTAAGTCTTAACGTAAACGAGTTTTTGCGATATAACGATCTGCGATATTGCGTAGCAAATCGCAAAATCACTTTTATCGCAACTTAAAGGGCTCGCAGTTCTAGGAGAGTGCTTCCCAACTTTCAGTGTGAAGTGATGGACATTAAGTTAAGGATAATGGTTCATTAGTGGACATTTATTAAAAAGAATGATTACGATCAAGTGTGAAAGGCCATTTAACGCAAGTTGATATCTTCTAACATGATTTAGAATTAAGACCCTCCGTCACCTTTATTTCATCCTTTTATTGATTTATTTCTGCATTCACTATCATTTTTATCCTATTCTGCTCTCCTCTTGTAACTTTCAGGAAGAACACACAGAGCAGGACATCCGAAGAAATGGTGAAGAAAGGAAAGACACCCGCTTCTAAGAAATCAGAGATGACCCCCCTGTTCACAGACACTACTTGTAATCGAGATGTAGGGACGTCCACATGGGATACTATGTATCATCTATTAGAGGAAGAACAACTGAGAATTTTGGAAACAACAGTTACAGTGGATGGACGTGTTTCTTCTGATGCTACTCTAACTGAACTTGCATGCTCATTCTTGCACCGCATGGCTGCAAGACCAAAGATACTTCCTTATACCGACATGGTTAAGTGGATCATAGATGATGCAGACATATCAGAGAGAGAATTCAAGACAGCAAGCCAAGAATTCATAGGGTCATTTACTCTAGACAACCTGAGACTCATGTACCATCTACCAGAGCCGTAGGCCATCTACAACAGGCAGTTTGTCGAGAATTTCGTCAAGGAAAATGAAGACCCAATAAAATGCATGAAGAATTGGTCAAACAACAAAGAAAGACTCAAGAAAGATAAGAACGGTATGTACACCACCGGTTCTCTCAGTTCCCCTTTCTGTTTTGTTGCCGCTATGTTATGTAAATTGTTTGGTAGACCAGACAACACCAAATTTTCGTCAAAATGGTTACCCCTAATAGATGCAACCGTCAACACTACAATAATGAATTGGGCTCAAATCCTGTCTGATAACTTAGCTAAGGCGATTTATGAGTATAAAAGAAAAATGAGTATTGCTTCGAGGGTTTACCCTCCATTTTTCATGAGCACCTATGTTATGGATGTTGTTTGTTTTGGTTCCAAGTTTCCTCTTATGGGATGGAAGTGGACTGCTCAAAATCCACTTCCTATTCAAATATATCACAAAGTCATGTGGGAGTCTAATTTCGCACCACACTTCCTCAAGATTTTTCACAGGGTTATGCTTCCGATTCACAAAAGGATTTACAACCGAGATGCTCCTAGGTTCTCCCAAAAGCCGAAGTAGATATTCTCCCCATAGCTAGATGGTTCGGGGAAGAATTATTCACATATATCAGAGTGTTCGACAGTATTGCCTCTCCCCATGTTCTACCTTTCTACGTCCCAGACAAACTGATGGGTAGGGAGATAGCCTATCAGACATGCAGCGAAGGGGGGATGAGTAAGATATTGAAGGATTCCAAGAAGGCCATTTGGCCCCAATTTCTTGTAACATGTGGAGTATTTGCATTGCATTACTTAGGACATGCTTTCAAAGAGGTTGACAATGTATTATCTTTGCAATTACCCAAGTTCATGGGAAGACAATATGATCCCTTTGGTATTATCAAAGATTTTAACACAATGGTCAAAATAAGAATATTTACCCATGGAAAAGACCCTTTTGATGATGTTTTCCTGCAAAAAAACACCTTCAAAGAAGTACAACATATGGAACAAATACTTTTTGATCAAGAAGGTCTCCAAACATTTGATAACTACACGAAAAGGAGGTTATCTAAGGTCCCATTGGACCAACTACTCATTGAGCCAATGAGAGATCCTACTCCCAGTACCAGCATTGATGGGTACTCAAAAAGAAAAATCCAAAACAAATTCTGGAAATGAGTCCGCAAAAAAGTATGTCGAACAATTTGAGAAAACATCAGAGAATGAACACAGCAAGAGTGAGGAATCGAGTAAAGACACAACCCAGTCCACAACAAAGTCAGATCAGCAGACTTCACTCATAAAACAAGCTGAAACCTCAACTCCCCTTACACAGCGAGCAAGGCCACTTGTAATTGATTTATTCATAGAAATATTTTATTTTGTTTTTATTTATTTTCACTTAAAATGAGGTAGGTCATTTAGACCTCCTCATCTATTTTTGTAATTTCTATTTTTAGTTTCATAGATTAGTATTTAAACCCCTCTCATGCATTTAGAGAGGGGTCCAGAAATTTATCAGAAACATTCTTCAGAACATGCACTTTTGTCCCTTTGATGAGGTTTTGGTAAAGTTAATGGAACATGATTTATTTTCTACTTGAGTTCAGCCTCTTCTAAAGAAATTGCACTTCTATACTCTTAGTTGATGTTGAATGATTTGAAAGTGGATCAATATTGCTGGAGCACATGAGTAGGACGTATTACAAATGGTACTTCTATCGCTTAATGCTTTTTACTTGCGTATCAAGAAATATATCATTTTAAGTTATTTTTGTATGAAAGTTTAAATCATTAGTTATCAGTATTGCACATTTGTATGGTGATGATTTATTCTTTATCCTGAATATATGAATGACTCTTTATGCGATATATCTCTCATATCGTTTCGGCTAACTTTTTATATGAAACGATCATTATTAAATGAATTCTCTTCTTATCGTAATTGAATGATCTTTATTATCAATTACTTTCAAAAATCATTTTAGATCGCACATAAATAAACGTTACTCCTAGGATAGTATTAAAGTTAGATGTTTTCTTTGATTATGATAAATTGCATAGGATAGTTAGAAAATAGATCAATTTTAGAATAAGTATTTACCTCATAAAATCAAAAAAAGAAAAACATCATCCCGTTAGCACAAACATTATAAATAGATTGGGAAACTGGTCCCATCATCCCCAGTCATAGCCGCTATTCAAAACGGAAAAGGAGTTTTCCTAAGGTCCGGACCGGGTGGTTATCCCCCTTGTTGGAGTCTCGATCTTTCGAGCCTTCAACAACTTACTAGTGGTTACTACCCACCAAAATTTATCTACACTACACTCAAAGCAAGGCTAGAGGATTCCATTAGCCTATTAACCACTATAAATGTGTAGACTTACTAGTGGTTACTACCCACCAAAATTTATCTATTCTACACTCGAAGCAAGGCTAGAGGATTCCATTGGCCTATTAACCACTATTAATTTAGCGACCAATGCAAGTTATAATTTTTTATGCAATTTTTCCCATAACAATTTTTTTTTTATAACTAAGCTACCCTACAACACTTATTGATACATGCAATAACAACCCAATCCACTAAAATATTGAATTTCATAACTATTTAATAATAAATATAAAAACATATTGAAGTTCATCCATTTTCATTATTGAATATAAAAATTTAATAACATTCTTTTAATAAATTAATTATAAATGCTTGTCAAATTATTTATGAGCTAAAGATAGCCTATGGGCCATACTGCTTCTTCATCTACTTGATGTATTCAACCCTTTTATGAAGCCTCACAATAAATTCTCCCAACTTCTCAACAAACCACTCGATGAATATACTATCCCAAGAGCTAACTGCCAGCATATGTACATAACTTTCCATGTTGTCTTTGTAGGCCTCTCATTCTAAAATGAAATGCTTTTTTGTTTCCACTTTTCTGGAAGAATAAAAAATGCTTACTCTTTCCTCCCACACTTCTTTTGGCCTTTTCCAGCGCCCTCTTTCACAACGGAGATGATGATAATTAGTCCTTAACTCAGCAATAAGAATTTTGGCTCTCATATTGGCCTCTATGTATGCTTTTGGTTTATGACTATGAGTGGGATTAAACACTTCAATATAATACTTTTTCTTTCTTCCTAGCTCCTTATCCCAAGTACGTCTGTGGAACTTATCCATAACAAAGGCTTTTATCTCTTTGTTGTTTATGGGACACATATTCAAGAAAATACCCCATATACTAAACCATTTGTTATTTTGTTGCATCCAAGTGTTTTTTCTGTTGCACAATATGTCATTAAAGACAACCTTAGGTCATCTACCTTCTTCCATTTGCTCATTTTTTTAAATACCTTATGACTTGCACCATAGCAATTGCTTCAATAGGAGCAAACCATGTTTCAATTAACAAGATAGCATAAGGAACTGCACTTTTAATCTTGAATTTGTTTGTAATCAAAAGCTTCTGAATTTTCTCAATTTGTTTCCACTGCATGTCAAATGTACTACTGGCCCATAGTTCACAACCATAGAGAATCACCAGAATCACTAGAAGCCCCAAAAGAGTTTGAGTGGTTTTCCAGTCCCATAACTTTGCCTCTCTACACATATTTTGAAAAGCATAAAATGCTTTCCAACCCCCCAAAGTTCTTTTCTTTCTAACCCATCCCATATTAGATTTTTGTTGAAGTCAATTCCGAGGTATTTGTAATCCACAACTTCTTCCAGAATGTTGCCTTCAAAAGTAAAACTTATGATGGTTATGTTTCCTTTTTTTAGAGAAAACCGCTACTTTCGTTTTGCTGATATCGATTTGCATCCCCACACTTCTACAAAAATGCTCAAGGGATAGTAAGTGCTCTTGCAAACCAAGAGCCGATTTAGCAATCAAAATAAGGTTATATGCATACAAAAGAAGCCTTATAAGAAACTTGCCCAAATATATATCATCACCCCTTGGGAATTTAACCACTCCTCAAGCTTGTTAATATATAAACCAAAAAGGGTAGGAGACCATGGGCAACCTTGGTTGACCCCCATATTGCTTCTAAAACTTTCAGAAATGACTGTTGAATGTCTAATTTTGACTTTCACCTCTTTATACAGCCTATGCACAACTGCTCTCAAATGTTTAGGAACCCCAAGTTCCTTCATTATATGTGAAAGCTTATACCTAGGAACAGTTTCAAACGCTTTTCTAAAATCAACAAAGAAACAAAATACTTCTTCCTTTTTCTCCCAAACTTTTTCAATTATGTGTCTTAAAGTTATAAAATGATCAACTGTGGAATGTTTAGGTCTAAAACCTGCTTTCCCTTTAGCACGCTTATCTCTTTCTTCTACCCAAATAGCTTTGCAAACAAAGGGTTTATCATGATGGTCCTGTAATTGGAGGGATTATTGACGTCACCGCTCTTGAAAAGAGATATTGCCAGACTAGTTTTCCAATCTGTGGAGAGCCCATGTTGTATGTTGTTGTTGAAATTTTTTGTAATGTGAGGTGCAAGAATCTTTGAGCCCCACTTAGATATTCTTCTTGGAATTCAGCTAAGTATTTTGCTTTTCCAACACCCAACTTCTTCATACCCATCTCTATGATGCAGTTAAATTGCACCGATTACACAAATCTAGAATTTAAACAATTAAAACCTCTGTTTACCAAACTATCAGACCTCGATCTCTTGCGTGGATCCCAAATTAATTAAAATCTAGTTCAAATCTTATCACATTCGAATCAAATGCTAACCAGCACACATCTTCCGAAGCAATATCCATTGGATCTCGTTCATTCATAATGAATGGCTATGATCGATCTGGAATTCAACTGGATTAAATCATAGTCCATAAAATATCGTGTCCGAAAGCTGGATTAAATTGTGTGCATCTTCTGATGTGATTACCGTCGGATCACTTCAACGGTCACGATTGATTTATCAATTAACTCGATTTTATAATGTTATTGGTTTTGTTTCTTGTGTTAAAGTGCATGCACATTCACAAGCTAACACCGTCGATATTCTCCCAAATAGATCATCATTGATCCATCCTGTGATCAATGATGATTTGTCAGTTCATTCAATCTTTGTCTGCTTTCAATTGGCGATCAACAAATTAAAGCCTTTGTCCAGGCGATCCTCAAACACCAGACTCCATTAAAGGTTTTAATTTCACACACAATTTCCTGTATTTAATAGAGGATTCAACCTACGATTTAAAGAATCAACGAAACCAAATCACATAATAAAAGATCATGCATAAACAAGTTTGAACACAAAACTCCTTTTATTCATAACAATATTTACATATATATTTAGAACATCTCATGCTCTGATATATTCTCTCTACTACTTAGCTCTCTCTAACACTTGTTTCTCACTCTCCTCACAGGCTTACATTTATAGATTAATTACATAATTATGGATTATACTAAATCCATGATTTTTCCCATAATTTACTCAATTAATTCCTATTCGAGGATCTCGTAATCCCTAAGATCTCTATGAGATTTACACATATCAATTATCCCTAATATTCTCACATAGTTGAGAGTATTTCACAACTGAAAACATCACACACAGATCTCTCACTCAATCTATACAAGATTCCTAAAAATAATTAAAAACATCACCCCCTAAATCAACCAAATGAACAATAATATTCTGAGCAGGATGCTCCTGCATCAGACTCCCGATGTAGAAAAAAAAATCATAGGCTCCTGTCTATGAGATCTGTCACTTTTCTGTAGTAATGTGATAGCTACAAGTCTGAATGACTTGCTACCTCCAAGATTCCAAACTCTGTTTTGCTGATGGTCCTTCAAAAGAATAACTTCATCATGTAGTTTGGCATTAAATTCGTAGAATAATATCTTCAGAAAATTATTAAACATGATTCTCGAATTTCCATACCTCATCATCCTTTGTTTTGGAAATACAGACTCGTGAACTGCATGTGGAAACTTGAATACCCATTTTCCTGGTCTCCAAATTTTGAACGAGTCTCGAACTAGTTCATTGTCTGCACCTATAGCTTTGCCAGGTAACTCTGTCATGCTAAGATTAGTAAGAACTAAATCTGAAATTTCACCATCATCATCACTCGAAATGTCAATCAAATTATGTATATCTGTAAGGAAATTTCCTCCACCATTCTCTAGGAGTAATTCCTCTTTATTAATGACATCAACGGAGTTGATGTTCTCTATGGTGTCATTTCCTCCTTTTGTTACAGTTTCTCTGGTCTCAACTTCTTTGGCTTCTGTCTCTTTAATTACTATTTCCTTCTCTAATTGAGCTACAAACTCAACTTCATGGAATGAAAAACAATCATCCCAATCTCCTTCAAGTTCACAAAAGACTTCTTGATCATAACAATGGTCATTAGTTGTCTCTATAGCAACAAATTCCTTATTTAGTACCATAACTGTATTCACAGACAAACTATTAGTTTTAAAAGTACCAGATCTTTCGGTCTCTTTTGATGCTTCAAGCACCAAATTCCCACCATGGGATTTCTGGGTTTCAGCAAATCCTTTTTGCTGTGATTCAATTCCTATGAGTCTCTCCTTCTCCAACAAAGAAATATGTATTTGTTCAAGTTTTTTCATAAACATAGCATTCCATTTCTGTTGCAATAGATTCCACTTGAATCGTTTCCTTACTCTCCATCCATGTCTTCGGTCTTCATTCTCTTTCTCTTGAAACCATTCCTGCAGTATATTCAACTCTGCTCTCATCACTGCAATACTTATCCTACGCTCTTCATGACTCATCTGACATTTATTTTATCCTTTCCTAAGTTTCTTCATGTTCATTTTCACTAATTCTTCAACCTCAAATCAATTTTCAATCTGTTGACTACTCTTTTCAGCTTTTTCTACCATCTATACATCCTTAATGACTTTGAAAAAATCTTCCTCAGCAATTTCCATTTGTTGTTTCTTATCTTCAAATTTAATTTCAAGAAGTAAATTGTCTGTCATCTTTCTGACTACATACTCATCCACCTCTTCTTCTCTGTAATCCAGTACATCAGAAACTTGGCAACTAACACATATCTTTATCCCAACCAAATCTTGAGACTCTCCCTCATTTCTGACTATCGTCACACTCTCATAATCCTATTCTTTCAGCAAATACTCCAATAACTTAATTTCTCTTTAACACCTCACAAGTACTTCATCATGATGTTGTTTATAGTATTCGATAGGTTCTTCTTCTTTCTTAACTTCTTTCAGTAGGTGTCCTTCCTCTTCATTCATTCCTATGACTGTCTTCTTTTTGTCCTGACGCAAATCTTCCTCACTCCCTTCTTCAACACATTTTGCATTATTGTCCTTTTGTAAGCCCTCTTTAAGAGCTATCCTTGCCCGTCTTCTGCCTTAGAATTCTCCTGCAATTTTTCTTCATCAATAACACTAGTCAAATTCATTGGCTTACCTCTCTGAGACAGTGTTCCTTCATTCTTCATCAAAATAAGATTCTGAGCTTCCATCTTCATGACAACTTCAGATGATTGTCTTCTCCCATTAAGTAACTCATTTACTCTAAGTAACTCTTCCTTTAGTTGAGCATTCAATCTATGCTCCCACTTCACTTGCAATCTATGCCATTTGAATTTTCAATTCATAATCCAACCATACCTCCAATCTTCCTTATTCCTTTGTAACATCTCCATCAATAACTCAAGAAGTAATTTTATCTCAACTTTCTCTTTTTCAATCTCTTCTTAATTCTTTCTCATGCCATTTGCCTTGGCATTTTCCTTCTCCTTTTTGTGGCTTCTCCCTGAACCTCTGCAATGACTATCAACAATCATCTTCTCCTCCTCTATGAACTCCATCTATTCACTTGTGGACTCCATTCAATCCCTTTTCCAGCAATCCTTCATACTTGCTTTCTCTCTACGCTTGACCTCTTGATATCCTTTGGTTCTTTGTCTTGGAACCATCTTCTAAGCAATTCTCTTGCTCCTCTTTGCTTCTGCAACTTAAATCCAATTTTCTTGAGAACACTCTTGTCCTCTATGTCCAACCTTTGGCTAGAATGTTTAGGTTCTTTGCCACTTTCCTTCAGAGTATCCACTTTCTCTGCAATTGGTTCAAAGTAGACTCCACATGCAGCTGATTTATTTTATAGCAATAGATTTTCTGCTATTTGAAAGTGCCTCTTTCCATGACCAAGAGTTCAAAATGGTTCACTTTTTACAACAATTGATTACTGGCAACATATGATCACTCGATTATAACCTTACAGTACAAGGGTTCAATGCCACACCCATATAGATCTTCAATAGCTGCTTCTTTACACGCAGGAATTTTGACAAGTTGTTCATCTTGGAAAAACTATACGATGCGACAAACCACCATATCACATACAACATGCCTAAAACCCGCAAGACTTCAGCTAACCAATCGCACATTCACAGTCGTCTATGATTCAATCAATATGCGAGCTCTTTTCGTATAAATATGCAGAAGTACAGAATCTTCTTTGTTTTTAACGAATATAGATCAATCAGTTCTAAACCATGAAGGACCCCATATCTCTGTCAAATTTATTAAGTGATTTATTGCATCCCCTTGAGCATTGTCATATCTGACTACTAACTGTCTAGTTAAAAAAAAATTGAGCGGTCTGGAGATGTCGTTAAAACAGAACTCCCATCGTTAATAAAGAAACTTGACAGTCACAATCCTTAATCTTTCGGGCTCTGTGAATTCCCCTGGATTTCTTTTCCTCAACTTCTTATACTGATAAGTCATGAATTTTCATCCCCCAAAATTCGTTAACAACACCGACATCCAAAGCCAACAAAAACTTTATGGCTTTATCAACCAAGAAATTTTGTGCCAGCTATCTGGATCCAATGTTCATCATATGCTCCAACCCCTGGCTCTAGCCTCACTCTCCAACTCTATCCACAATAAGCTCTCACGGTAAGGAGGGATAAACGCAGAGACTGTCAATGGATCTAACAACAAGGTAGATGATCCGCCATTCAAATAAATGTTTCAACATAGTTATCCACATCTCAACAGTCATAGTCGTCCTCGCACAACAAGGTCACAATCTTTGAATTTTGTCCTCAGTACAGCAAGGGCACAATCTATGATCCACGAATTTTTCCAAGTCGCTCCAACAATCCACACAGTGGAAACACAATGAGCTTTTAGACTGGATCCACAACTAGCTCATCCAATTTTTGGGTCATGTCTTCCACTGCAACAAATCTCAACATACCACAACATTTAAACAACGCACTCAGCACAGCAGTCGTCTCTTCAACACATATCTTTCTGATAGGCACAACCTCTAGCACTTTACAATAACTTTCAAACAACAGGCGGATATCAAAAATCCATCCACCTCTGGCAGTATATCTCAACGCACCAACCAGCTATTCGTTTCTCCTCGGTCTCAAGTGCACACCAATGATCTATTGCATAATCAATGACATATAGGGAAACTCAGCGCTTTCCTAATATTTTATACCAAAAATGGTGCAACACTCTAACCATAGCTCTACACATTAATAAATTAACACACCAAAATTGAAAATAAATGCAATAGGCATAGACACAGAAATTCAGAAATGAATCATTAATGAATAAAATAATTACAGGAGAACTTCTTATACTTCACACTTACTTCTACATTTTTACATCTTACATGCATTGTAGGCTCTTCTCAATTTATACAAATGGATTAGAACCCAAGCAGGTTCTAGATCCCTTGACAAACTCCAACAATATCTATCTTGATCCCTAAAATCTCTCATCCAAATCCTTATCCCTAAAATAGAGCTAACTAATCCATAATCCTCTCAAACCTTCCACAATACTCTATCTTCTCCTATTTACAATAATAATCATTCTCTCTTAAAATCTATAGGAAAATACAATAAATAATTAAATTCTAGCTTTCTAAACTAACTCCTATAACAATTGACCCAGGTTAGATTCTCATAATACATCTACCATATATTACATTTTCCACAATGGAAGACCAAATTGCCACATTTAGCCCCTACCTAGGACTCTAGCAATCAATTTTCTTGTTGACCACTATTAGTTTAAAATTGACCAACACAACTTATAATGTTTAACTTTGAGAAATAAATATTTATTTTTCAATATCGTTAAAAAACTAATTTTCAAACAATCTATTTAACCATATCTTGACAATCTTATTGCAACCTTTGCACAAGATAATGCAATGTAGCTAGTTGCATCACATATTTTATGTCATAATTTATATATATGGATGCAATATTCATGCCTAATTTTTAGATATTTGTGTAGTGATTTTTTTTATTTGAAGCTTTGAAGGAAGTAAATAACATATTTACCGTCAATTCTTTGCATAAAAATGGATAGGAATAGGATGTAAACAAATATATTTATCAAGAGTTACTCCTCATCATTATTTAGAGTAAAATTGTAAATGTTTAGACTTACAACCATAATTATGCAAGGTATTTTTTTGGTAAAATTTAGAGGATCACTCTATATTCTGGAGATTTTAGGTGGATTGATTCACGTTGATTTTTTATTACGATTTTAAGCTGGTGAATATTATAGAGTAAGGACCATGACAATATAGGCAAACACTTTTTGGAAATAAGTTTTAAATTCTTCTCATCATTATTTATGTTTTTCTTAACACTACTGTAAATGTGTAGACTTATGTTGTGCTTATCAACAACCCCCGATTTACTAGTATTAGTAATAACATTAATAAATGGGTACCCTTCCAAAAAAATAAATCCTAGCATCTAGTCATGCCTTTTATTTTTAGGATAAAATAAGATGTCAAAACATAACTTGTAAAATCATGGAAAATTTACCTTTTCATACTTTAGCGTATAAAACTTCACAAACGATGACATAAACAAGAGCCACATGGTAAAATAACCTAAAAGTAACTTTATATCCGGAAAGTCATAAATATTAAAATAATCCTTTAAAAGACCCTCTGTTAAAAGATAGACTCTCGCATCGCAAAACGATTACGATGGACCTTCCGTATAAAATTTACCCCATGAAATCGTGATCCGTGAAATGCGAAATTATAAAACTCCTGCAACCATCTCACATCACATTTTCGACCATGCAGCGCTACTCAATAAAGCATAAGTAATTATTGCAAAATGCGATAGCATCTCACATATCGCATATCGCATCAACTCATACGACGGTAAGTCTTAACGTAAACGAGTTTTTGCGATATAACGATCTGCGATATTGCGTAGAAAATCACTTTTATCACAACTGAAAGGGCTCATAGCTCTAGGAGAGTGCTTCCCGACTTTCAACGTGAAGTGATACACAGTAAGTTAAGGATAATGGTTCATTAGTGGACATTTATTAAAAAGAATGATTACGATCAAGTGTGAAAGGCCATTTAACACAAGTTGATATCTTCTAACGTGATTTAGAATTAAGACCCTCTGTCACCTTTATTTCTTCCTTTTATTGATTTATTTCTGCATTCACTATCATTTTTATCCTATTCTGCTCTCCTCTTGTAACTTTTAGAAAGAACACATAGAGCATGACATCCGAAGAAATGGTGAAGAAAGGAAATACACCTGCTTCTGAGAAATCAGAGATGACCCCACTATTCACAGATACTACTTGTAACTGAGATGCAGGGACGTCCACATGGGAGACTATGTATCATCTATTAGAGGAAGAACAACCAAGAATTTTGGAAACAACAGTTACAGTGGATGGACGTGTTTCTTCTGATGCTACTCTAACTGAACTTACACGCTCATTCTTACACCACATTGCTGCAAGACTAAAGATAATTCCTTATAACGACATGGTTAAGTGGATCATAGACGATGCAGACATATTAGGGAGAGAATTCAAGATGGCAAGACAAGAATTCATAGGGTCATTTACTTCAGACAACTTGAGACTCATGTACCATCTACCAAAGCCGCAGGCCATCTACAACAGGCAGTTTGTTGAGAAGTTCGTCAAGGACAATGAAGACCCAACAAAATGCATGAAGAATTGGTCAAACAATAAAGAAAGACTTAAGAAAGATAAGAATGGTATGTACACCACCGGTTCTCTCAGTTCCCCTTTCTGTTTTGTTGCCGCTATGTTATGTAGATTGTTTGGTAAACCAGACATCACCAAATTCTTGTCATAATGGTTACCCCTAATAGATGCAGCCATCAACACTACAATAATTAATTGGGCTTAAATCCTGTCTAATAACTTAGCTACCACGATTTTAGAGTACATAAGAAAAATGAGTATTGCTTTGAGGGTTTATCCTCCATTTTTCATGAGCGCCTATCTTATGGATGTTGTTTGTTTTGGTTCCAAGTTTCATCTTATGGGATGGAATTGGACTGCTTAAAATCCACTTCCTATTCAAATATATCACAAAGTCATGTGGAAGTCTAATTTCGCACCACACTTCTTCAAGATTTGTCATAGGGTTATGCTTCTAATTCACAAAAGGATTTACAACTGAGATGCCCCTAGGTTCTCCCAAGAAGCCAAAGTAGATATTCTCCCTGTAGCCAGATGGTTCGGGGAAGAATTATTCAATATATTAGAGTGTTCAATAGTTTGCCTCTCCCCATGTTCTACCTTTCTACGTCCTAGACAAACTAATGGGTAGGGAGATAGCCTATCAGACATGCAAAGAAGGGGGGATGAGTAAGATATTGAAGGATTCCAAGAAGGCCATTTGGCCCCAATTTCCTGTAACATGTGGAGTATTTTCATTGCATGACTTAGGACATGCTTTCAAAGAGGTTGACAAAGTATTATATTTGCAATTACCCAAGTTCCTGGGAAGACAATATGATCCCTTTGGTATTATCAAATATTTTAACACAATGGTCAAAATAAGAATATTTACCCATGAAAAAGACCCCTTTGATGATGTTTTCTTGCAGAAAAACACCTTCGAAGAAGTACAACATATGGCACAAATACTTTTTGATCAAGAAGGTCTCCAAACATATGATAACTACAGGAAAAGGAGGTTACCTAAGGTCCCATTAGACCAACTACTCATTGAGCCAATGAGAGATCCTACTCCCAGTACCAGCATTGATGGGTACTCAAAGGAAAAATCCAAAACAGATTCTTTAAATGAGTCCGCAAAAATGTCTGTTGAACAATCTGAGAAAACATCAGAGAATGAACACAGCAAGAGTGAGGAATTAAGTAAAGACACAACCCAATCCACAACAAAGTAAGATAAACAGACTTCGATCATAAAACAAGTCGAAACCTCAATTACCCTTACACAGCAAGCAAGGACACTTGTAATTAATTTAGAAGAATAATGGAATAATTTCAATAAGAGACTCAACACGGAGGAACAAATCACAGAGCCACCAACAAACCAAAAAGAAATGACCATAGAAATTGTAACAGGAGGAGGTGTTAGCACTCAATAAACAGAGCATATTCCCTTTGCTCCCACATCTGAGATTGTATTGAGAATAGAGGAAATTCCTCCTCTAGATGTATTCTATAGCCCTCAACACAAAGTCATCGTTAAAAGACAGAGAAAGAAAAGAAAGTTGTATTGAGTGCTCACTCCTAAGGATGAACCTCTAGATGTTCTATAGAAAAACCCATCCACAGATCCATTGGCTAACCTCACTATACTCTCGCAGTTCGTAGGTGCATATGATTCAGTGACCATGGACAATGTAGAGGAGGTACAACTGCTGCTGAAAGAAAAAGAAGACAAAATTTTGTTATTAGAACAACAGTTACAGCAGGCCAGTACCAACCAATGAGTAGAAATGCAGTTGGCTAAACTTCAGCGGGAGTTTCAACAAATGCAGATAACACATCAAAATAGTTTAGTAGGTAAAGAAGCACAGTTACAGAGCATAGCAAAACTGCATAAAGATGACCCAAAGATTGAACAGTTTGTCACAGAAGCACTTGGACTAAATTCCCAGCTTTTACACTAGAAAGAGTTATTATGCCAAAAGATTTCATAGTGGAATGCTCATTACGAAATGAGCGATAACATAACGAATCAAGCTGTAGAACTGTGACTTGAATATGATACAATTCTTAAGAAAGTTTCAGACTTCTTAAATTGGCAGAAATCCGAGGATGGGAAATGAGCAGATATGCCCAAATTAGATGAATCACATAAAGAAATCTTATTTGCGAATTGGGATTCTCAACTCAGAGAGGCAGAACAGGCAATGGAGGATGCGGTAGCAGTAGCATACAACTTCATCGAATGTGTGAATGAGAATTTGCACAATGCTAATTTGGTAGCAGAAACCACCCCTAGATTTCTTCCAAATGCAGAACAACTTCAAGTAGTATGGAAACAGGCAGCGGAAGAAAACGCAAAGGCAATCAAACGTGTAACCAGGTTGAACTAGGAGGCTTATTAGCAATACCTAGTGAAACCGCACAATTAATGGATGACCTTGAGGTGCCTAATCACTTCCACCGAGAAAATGGTGCCAGCACTCACCAATGACGTATTCACAGGACAACTGAAAGCTAAAGTCGGCCAACTGACACTCCTTAAGCCTATGCTAGATATTTGTAATCTCAAAGATCAAATGCAGGATTACTCATAGACATATTTTATTATGTTATTGTTTATTTTCACTTAAAATGAAGCAGGTCATTTAGACCTCCTCATCTATTTTTGTAATTTCTATTTCTAGTTTCATAGATTAGTATTTAAACCCCTCTCATGCATTTAGAGAGGGGTCCAAAATTTTTATCAAAAACATTCTTCAGAACATGCACTTTTGTCCCTTTAAGGAGGTTTTGGTAAAGTTAATGGAATATGATTTATTCTCTACTTGAGTTCAACCTCTTCTAAAGAAATTGCACTTTTGTACTCTTAGTTGATGTTTAATGATTTATAAGTGGATCAATATTGTTGGAGCACATGAGTAGGACATATTACAAATGGTACTTCTATCGCTTAATGATTTTTACTTGTGTATCAAGCAATAAATCATTTTAAGTTATTTATGTATGGAAGTTTAAATCCTTAGTTATCATTATTGCACTTTTGTATGATGATGATTTATTCTTTATGCTGAATATATGAATGACTCTTTATGTGATATATCTCTCATATCATTTCAGCTAACTTTTTATACAAAATGATCATTATTAAGCGATTTTTCTTCTTATCATAATTGAATGATATTTATTATTAATTACTTTCATAAATCATTTTAGATCGCATATATATGAACGTTACTCCCGGGATAGTATTAAAGTTAGATGTTTTCTTTGATTATGATAGATTGCATAGGATAGTTAGAAGATAGATCAATTTTAGAATAAGTATTTACCTCATAAAATCCAAAAAAGAAAAACATCATCTCGTTTGCACGAACATTATAAATAGATTGGGAAACTGGTCCCATCATCCCCAGTCGTAGCCACTATTCCAAACGGAAAAGGAGTTGTCCTAAGGTCCGGACCGGGTGGTTATCCCCCTTGTTGGAGTCTCGATTTTTCGAGCCTTCAACAACTTACTAGTGGTTACTACCCACCAAAATTTATCTACACTACACTCAAAGCAAGGCTAGATGATTCCATTGGCCTATTAACCACTATAAATGTGTAGACTTACTAGTGGTTACTACTCACCAAAATTTATCTACTCTACACTCGAAGCAAGGCTAGAGGATTACATTGGCCTATTAGCCACTATTAATTTAGCGACGAATGCAATTTATAATTTTTTATGCAATTTTTCCGATAATTTTTTTTTTTTTTAACTAAGCTACCCTACAACACTTATTGATACATGCAATAACAACCCAATCCACTGAAAGCTTGAATTTCATAACTATTTAATAATAAATATAAAAACATGTTGAAGTTCATCCATTTTCTTTTTTGCTAAAGCAAGTGTCGATCCTTCTATTTCATTAAGCCAAAAAATAGTGTCCAATATTTACAAATGTCCCCGCGACGATAGAGAATCGGAAGAATTGGAGCACTAGCCACCTGGGGCTAAACCTCATAGCCTTACAAAGAAAAATCACCGAACCTATGGGAAATTAACCACAAATGCAATCCCGCCCCCGAAAAACCTGTGGAAACCTCCAAATCCCCGCCCCTAGGAAAGCCCCTTTCATTCGAGCCATCTAATCCGCGATCAAACCGACAGCCGAGGATGATATCACTCCGCAAAAACAACTGATGTTTAACAGTCCCACCCAACCAAGCATCACGATCAAACTCAACCGTTGATCCACTTAACGAAATCCTACGGCTGAGAATAAATTCGCACCAAGCGAGGTACTCAAACATTAGTGTGCAATGAAGGGCGGTTTGTGGATCCAACCCCTTGGCATGTGTAAGGGGTTGAATGGGATCGCTGCAAAATCACTAAAACCACTTGAAAGCGGTGCGATTAGCCGAAAACCGCCTAGGAGGCGGTATAACATACCAAAACCCTGAATTCTGAATTGTCCGGTTGCCAGAAAAAACTGAATACATCCCTCTCGGTTTCTTCTTCCCTCCCTGAACCTGGAACCCAGAAAAGATTAAAGGCATTCCACTAATCAAAAAACTGTGATGTCCATTTTTCTCACCCTGATGACAAATATATCCATTTCGCTAACTCCGGGTATTTTAGTAGCCAGTCGTGGTTTGCCCCCCGCCCAAGAACAGATAAAAAGACACTGATACCGCACATAGAGGACCTATCATTTCGAGCTAGCCTCCATGGCTTTGTATCTAAACACTTCCCTATATTTTTTCGCTTTCTCGTCACAAAGAGCTTTCAATCTGCTCGGACATAACCCCTGCCACTTCATCGAAACCTTATCATCTGTGCAGCGGACCCCCTGGTTGGCAAGAAGATCCGCCAGCTTATTTGCTTTTTTGCAGACATGGTGGAAACTGACAGTACGACGACCTCAGAGAT
Source organism: Pinus taeda (assembly GCA_000404065.3). Taxonomy (NCBI): domain Eukaryota; kingdom Viridiplantae; phylum Streptophyta; class Pinopsida; order Pinales; family Pinaceae; genus Pinus; species Pinus taeda. The sequence continues at coordinate 83,873 of APFE030195533.1, read as the reverse complement.
GACCTTAAATTCTCTGAAAAACCCGGATTAATTTCCAATGTTTAGAGACTTTCTTTGGCGTTGTTCCACTATTTTATTTTTTTTACTGAATTAATGACTATCTCGGAATCTTCCTCTATCATCACATTGCAATAGTTTTCTTAAACTCAGAAAATCCAGGCATTTCTCCAAAGCCATTAGTTTAGCCATGTTGTTGGTGGTTGTTCCAAGATGGAAATGGAAGATGAAGATAATACTTCCTTCTCCATCCCTAAGGACTCCTCCATACCCAGTTGTTCCCGAGTTTCCTTTTGAGGCCCCCTCAATGTTGAATTTCAGATAACCTTCCGAGGGAGGATGCCAGAAGTCCTTCTCCATATCCAGAGATATGGCTTTCCTATGTAGGCCCTGAGGAGTGAGCCCCTGCATCCTCAGCTGCTTGAGAATTTTTAAATCCACATCTGAGGGAGGATTTTTTGGGTAGTTACGAACAATGGTTCCCACAATCTCCTTAAGCTGTTTCAGGATTATCTCAAACAAGCGGTGTGGGGGATTTTTTTCCTCCCTAAATGTTCTTTTATTCCTGTCCTTCCAAACATTCCATATAATAAAGCTTGGTGTAAGGACCCAAGCCGAGCTAAGAATTTCATAATCCGAAAAAAATTCTTCTCCAATTCTTGAGGGTACTAATGATGTTCCCTCTGTCCCTATCGGATTGTTGAAAGATTGTGGCAAATGTGTCCCATATCCAGGAGATGAAAATGCAACTGTTGAGTAGATGCTCCATTGTTTCCTCTTGAGCCTCACAGAGCTGGCATCTTGAAGGCCCCAGAACACCTCTCTTCTTGATCTTATCCCAAGTCAAGATTTTCTTGTGGTATACCAACCACATGAAGAGTTTGATTTTCATCCACCCTTGATGCTTCCAAAGGTTCTGCCATATTTTTTCCAGCACCTGGGGGTCCAGCTCAAGGAGAATGCCTTTTGCTTCCTTAATATTAAAGGTGCCATCATTGATATTGCCCCATCTTAGTTGGTATTGCCCCCCTACTAAGATATTTCTTTGTTCCACCATTTTCATGAGCGCCTCTGCTTTTGTTTTCAAGGGATTGATATTTCTTCAATCAATGTCTCTCCAGATTCTCCACTTTTCCATTTGATGAGTGTGATTCTAGAAGTCCTTTACCTTAAATAATCCTTGGGAATCTGTCTCATGCTTAAGGTCGAAGAAGTCTTCTTTTAGCAGAATTGGTTCTTGTTGCCACTTATCTTCCCAAAAAAGAGTAATATCTCCTTCTTGAATCTCCCAGAAGCTATTTTCTTGTACTAGGCTTCTATTCTCCCAGGCTTTGTTCCAGATGTGTGAGACCTTTATATTTCCTAACATTCTTATGAGATCACTGGTTTGCCAGGAGCTAGCATATTTTTCTTTCCAGATATTTGCCCATTGAGTCTCTGAATGCTAGACCCAATGCCACCATAGTTTGGCCCCTAAAGCTTTGCTGAGTATTCCCTAATCATCCAATCCTAGCCCTCCATGATTCTTGGGCCTACAAATTTTCTCCCAAGACACTAAGGCCCATTTTTTTGTAGTCTCCTCCTTACACCAAAGAAAGTTTCTTTGAATATTTCTGAATTGTTGTAGTACTCCTTTTGGAGCTGGGAGGGTTGATAACATAAAAATAGGGATTGCTTGCAAAACAACTTTTGTGAGTACCAACCTACCAGCAAGATTTAAAGATTTGATGGTCCATTTAGTGACTTTATCCTACAGCTTATTGATCAAGGGTTCCCAAATGCTTTTGAGCATCGGTTTAGCAGTAAGAGGAACTCCCAAATATTTTGAGGGGAGGGAATCCCTTTGAAAGCCTAGAATTCTGGAGATATTTTTCTAAATATCAATATTGGTATTGAAGAAAGAGATTTTTGATTTGGAGAGATTAACTTCCATACCTAAAGCCAAGGCAAAGGGATTTAGAATTTTTTTGTATGCATAAGCTTCTTTGACTGTGGGGATTCCTTGTAGCATGGTATCATCAACAAATTGTTGGTGAGTCATGGCCTATCCATTCTCAGTTAGTTGCAGACCCTTAATCTTTCCTGATACTTTAGCATGCTTTATTGACCGGCCCAATCCTTCCATCATGAGGATGAAAAGAAAGGGAGAGAGAGGGTCTCCCTATCTGAGGCCTCTTGAAGGACTGAAAATCTCTAAGGGAGATCCATTAACTAATATACAAAAATTGGAGGAAGTCACCAGTGACATTACCCATCTGACCTAGTTGTGATCAAATCCAAAAGCTATGAGAATTTTCTTGATATAGGTCCAGTTTACCTTGTCATAAGCTTTGGCTATATCCAATTGCATGATCATGCCCACCTGTCTCTTGCTGGTTAATGAGTGAACCACCTCTTGAACTTGAATGATGTTGTCAAGAATTTGTCTGCCTTCCACATACCCTGATTGTTCCCCTAAAACTAGAACAGGTAGTAAAGGTTTGAGTCTGTTGGCCACTACCTTGGAAATTATCTTGTAGACCAAATTGTAGAGGGCTATGGGTCTATATTTATCCAAAGTTTGAGAAATGTCTTGTTTGGGGATCAAGGAGATGAAGGAGGTATTAAGCACTTTCAGAATGGTTCTGCTCAACCTGGAGTCCTCCACAACATGCACAATGTCATGTTTACCAATATTCCAGCAAGCTTTGAAAAAATCCACATTAAAACCAGCTGGACCTTGAGCTTTGCCATTCTGCATGTCTTTGAGGACTTTACTAACCTCCTCTTCCATTACTGGCGTATTAAGGTTGAAATTATCCTCTCTGGATACCAGTTTCGGTATATTACTAGTTATCTCCCTGATGAAGTGCTCTCTATCTAAATTGTTCTCTTGAGTTATACCTTGGAAGTGCTGGACTAACACATCTTCTATAGCTTCATGGGAGATATGTAGCTCCCCCTCCTCATTTTTTATCGAAGAGATTCTGTTGTGAGTCATATAGCAATGGTGGTTTTGTGAAAAAACTTAGTGTTACGCTCTCCTTCTTTGAGCCATTGAACTCTAGACTTTTGTCTCCAAAATATCTCCTCCTGTTTGCATATATTTTCCCAATCTTGATGATATTTATCCACTTGATCACTTGTGGCTTTGTCAAAGCCTTCCGTGATCAGAGCTTGGTTGAGAATCTGCATTTTGTTTTCAACCTCTTTTTTCTCTGCAAAAATATTGCCAAAATCCTTCTAGTTCCACTCTTTCAGCCGGAGTTTGATGTGCTTAAGTATTTTATGGACGAGGAACATTCTTATCCCCTGAATATGTAAATCTTCCGCCCACCATCTTTCAGTATTGCTAATGAAGTGTGGGTGTGACAGCGAGATATTCTCAAATCTGAAAGGTTTGTTCCTAGGAGTCCCAATACCCTTAAGCTTCAATTAAACCAGCCAGTGATCAAAGCCTCCAAAGGGAAGAACTCTTGTTGTTACTTCTTTATCTGTCAGCATGAGATCCTTAGAGATGATGAATCTGTCTAACTTTGAAGCTACATGGGACTCTCCCCCTCTTTTATTATTCTAAGCGAAGAGCCCAGTATTCCTATTAGTGTCAACGAGATTCATATTGTCTGAAAAGGTTTGAAATGCTAAAGAGTCTTTAATTAGAGCTCTGGTTCCTCCTTTTTTCTTTGAAAGAGATTTGATCATGTTGAAGTCACCTCCCATGATCCAGGGAATATCTGAATGTCTGTCTCTGAGATCCAAAAGGGAATCTAGAAACCTGAGTTTGTCATCTATTCTCTGAGGACCATAAACATTTGTGACCAGAAAAATATCCTTGTCTCCTACCGGTTGAATAATAACCGATAAATAATCCCTGGAAGCTTCGGCATCTAAAATACCTTTTTTTTTTGGGTTCCAAAGAGTAAGAATGCCCCCCGCTGTGTTCTATACTTTTACTTCAAGAAACTCAAATCTACTAAGCCATTTACTATGAATTTGTCTTAATTTTTGAATGGAACATTTTGTTTCTTGGATGAATATTATATCCAACATTTGTTTTTTCATTCTATTACTAAGCATTCTCTGCTTTATCTTACTCCCTGAGCCTCTAATATTCCACGATGTAAACTTCATTATTAAAGATTTGTAAAGGATTAGCTAGCTAGGTCTTTCATCTTACTTGAACAGATCATCAGCTTTCCACACTCCATCAAGAGTTCATTCTGCTTTTTCCTGCCTCTTTTCTTGCCTAGGTTTCTAGTGGCTAGTCTCGAAGTCGTTTTCATCATTTTCACCCTTTGTTATCCTACTTATCGATGATTTTTCCCCTTTCCAGCTCCTCAGCCTGCGTTTTCCATAAAAACAATGGTTTTATTTTACTGAGCTCTTCTGGAGGTAACAAATCTACTCCTCCCCTGGTTCCCTGTATCAAGAACCCTTCCAAATCTAGGTTTTCTTTGTCAATAATTTCCTGTAGTTCATGGTCCTTCAGGTCCATTTTATTTTGGGTCATTTCCTGATCCATCTCCTATTCTACATCACTCATTGTAGCTTCTTTCTGGTAATCACTATCCAGTGTTTATTCCGGATTTTCATTTTTCTCTGTTTCCACAGGACTTCCTTCCATCACTTGATCCTCTTTTGTGATCTCTTCATCTTCCTCAAGCACTTGGAATTTGTTCTGACTTGTATGTTTTCCTTCATCTTGATGTTGTTTTGGTCCTCTTTTACCACCTTTGCGCCAATTCACCACTTTTTGGAAGTTGTCTGTATCCTTTAGTGTATTAGTTTTGCTCTTGTTTACTACTTTACTGAGCGGACAGTCTCTAAAAAGGTGTCCATGTTCATGACATTTGCGGCATCTGAACAAAGTGTGCTTATAGTCTATTGTTTGCACCCATTCTTCACCAAAAACTTCCATGATCACCTCATCCAGTAGTGCTCCTGATAGATCCATTTCCACACATATTCTGGCAAAGGAGGTATATTTTCCCCTTCTTTTGGCTTCGAAAGCTTTGACAAATCGAACTAATTTGTTGCCTATGGTGGCCAATGGTTCATTTTGCTAGTAATCAAGAGGTAGAGAATAGAGCCTTACCCAGACTGGTACTGAAGAAAAATTTTCCCGTTCTGGAACAAAATTCATCATCCATGGCCTCATGTAGAGTCCAATTGCTACATAGAAGTAAGGCCCTCCTTCAAATACTTTGTCCTTATCTTCAATATTCGTGAAAAACGTAGTAAAGAATCCCTTTGACCCCAGATGTAGGTCAATACTCCCTTTAGGTTTCTAGTGGTATTTTAATCCATGCCTATAAAGCTTTTTTTGTGGGCCATAATCCCATGAATTTATAGATGATGGCATACGTCCTCAAATGATCCCGGTGCGCCTGCAAAGTCGGATCATTTAAAATAACTCTGGGTGTTATCTCTATTTTGGGTTTGCAGGGTCCCTTTTATTTTTTGTCTTTAGCTCCCTGATTTTTGTCTTCTACCTCCTTGTCTTTTGTGCCATTTTTTTCCTTATTTATGGCTTCTCCTATCTCATCTTCCATGTTTCTTTTTCCTTCCTCCCCAGTACCTCTAGCATTTTCTAGAGCTTTTTTCACTCTACTAGCTACGACCTCCTTATAGGAGGGAGTGGAGCTCCCTCCTTTGCAGCCCTCCATATGGTTTACTTCCTACAACTCATAGAAACCCTCGTTGTTCGCCCTCTCAACGACTTCTCCAGCCCCGAAGTTCTTCCATTTTCATTATTGAATATAAAAATTTAATAACATTCTTTTAATAAATTAATTATAAATGCTTGTCAAATTATTTATGAGCTAAAGATAGCCCATGGGCCATATCGCTTCTTCATCTACTTGATGTATTCAACCCTTTTATGAAGCCTCACAATAAATTCTCCCAACTTCTCGACAAACTCCTCGCTAAATAGATTATCCCAAGAGCTAGCTGCCAGCATATCTACATAACTTTCCATGTTGTCTTTGCAGACCTCTCATTCTAAAATGAAATGCTTTTTTGTTTCCACTTTTTTGGAAGAATAAAAAATGCTTACTCTTTCCTCCCACACTTCTTTTGGCCTTTTCCAGCGCCCTCTTTCACAACGGAGATGATGATAATTAGTTCTTAACTTAGCAATAAGAATTTTGGATCTCATATTGGCCTCTATGTATGCTTTTGGTTGATGACTAAGAGTGGGAATAAACACTTCAATATAGTACTTTTTCTTTCTTCCTAGCTCCTTATCCCAAGTACGCTTGTGGAACTTATCCATAACAAAGGCCTTTATCTCTTTGTTGTATATGGGACACATATTCAAGAAAATACCCTATCTACTAAACCATTTGTTATTTTGTTGCATCCAAGTCTTTTTTTTGTTGCACAATATGTCATTAAAGACAACCTTAGGTCATCTACATTCTTCCATTTGCTCATTTTTTTTAAATACCTTATGACTTGCACCATAGCAATTGCTTCAATAGGAGCAACCCATGTTTCACTTAACAAGATAGCATAAGGAACTGCACTTTTAATCTTGAATTTGTTTGTAATCAAATGCTTATGAATTTTCTCAATTTGTTTCCACTGCATGTCATATGTACTACTGGCCCATAGTTCACAACCAGAGAGAATCACCAAAATCACTAGAAGCCCCTAAAGAGTTTGAGTGGTTTTCCAGTCCCATAACTCTTCCTCTCTACACCTATTTTGAAAAGCATAAAATGTTTTCCAACCCCCAAAGTTCTTTTCTTTCTAGCCCATCCCATCTTATATTTTTGTTGAAGTCAATTCCGAGGTATTTGTAATCCACAACTTCTTCCAAAATGTTGCCTTCAAAAGTAAAACTTATGATGGTTATGTTTTCTTTTTTTAGATAAAACCACTACTTTCGTTTTGCTGATATTGATTTGCATCTCCACACTTCTACAAAAATGCTCAAGGGATAGTAAGTGCTCTTGCAAACCAAGAGCCGATTTAACAATTAGAATAAGGTTATATGCAAACAAAAGAAGCCTTATAATAAACTTGCCCAAATATATATCATCACCCCCCTGGGAATTTAACCACTCCTCAATCTTGTCAATATATAAACCAAAAAGGGTAGGAGACAGTGGGCAACCTTGGTTGACCCCCATATCGCTTCTAAAACTTTCATAAATGCCTATTGAATTTCTAATTTTGACTTTCACCTCTTTATATAGCCTATGCACAACTGCTCTCAAATGTTTAGGAACCCTAAGTTCCTTCATTCTGTGCCAAATCTTATCCCTAAGAACCGTTTCAAATGCTTTTCTAAAATCAACAAAGAAACAAAATACTTCTTCCTTTTTCTACCAAACTTTTTCAATGATGTGTCTTAAAGTTATAAAATGATCAATTGTGGAATGTTTAGGTCTAAAACCTGCTTTCCCTTTAGCATGCTTATCTCTTTCTTCTACCCAAATAGCTTTGCAAACAAAGGGTTTATCATGATGGTCCTGTAATTGGAGGGATTATTGACGTCACCGCTCTTGAAAAGAGGTATTGCCAAACTAGTTGTCCAATCTATGGGAAGCCCCTATCGTATGATGTTGTTGAAATTTTTTGTAATGTGAGGTGCAAGAATCTTTGAGCCCCACTTTAGATATTCTGCTTCGAATTCAGCTAAGTATTTTTCTTTTCCAACACCCAACTTCTTCATACCCATCTCTATGATGCAATTAAATTGCACCGACTACAGAAATCCGGAATTTAAACAATTAAAACCCATGTTTACCAAACTATCAGACCTCGATCTCTTGCATGATCCCAGATTAATTAAAATCCAGTTCAAACCTTATCGCATCTGAATCAAATGCTAACCAACATGCATATTTTGGAGCGATATCTGTCGGATCTCATCCATTCATAATGAATGGCTATGATCGATCTGGAATTCAACTAGATTAAATCATAGTCCATAAAATACCGTGTCTGAAAGCTGGATTAAATTGTGTGCATCTTCCGATGCGATTACCGTCGGATCACTTCAACGGTCACGATCGATTTATCAATTAACTCGATTTTATAATGTTATTGGCTCTATTTCTTGTTTTAAAGTGCATGCACATTCACCAGCTAACATCATCGATCTTCTCCCAAATATATCATCATTGATCCATCTTGTGATCAATGATGATTTGTCAGTTCATTCAATCTTTGTCCGCTTTCAATTGGCGATCAACAAATTAAAGCCTTTGTCTAGGCGATCCTCAAACACCAGACTCCACTAAAGGTTTTAATTTCACACACAATTTCCTGTATTTAACAGAGGATTCAACCTACGTTTAAAGAATCAATGAAACCAAATCACATAATAAAAGATCATGCATAAACAAGTTTGAACACAAAACTCCTTTCATTCATAACAATATTTACATATATATTCAGAACATCTCATGCTCTGATCTATTCTCTCCACTACTTAGCTCTTTCTAACACTTGTTTCTCACTCTCCTCGTAGGCTTACATTTATAGATTAATTAAATAATTATGGATTATACTAAATCCATGATTTTTCCCATAATTTACTCAACTAATCCCTATTCGAGGATCTCGTAATCCCTAAGATATCTACGAGATCTAAACATATCAATTACCCCTGATATTCTCACATAGTTGAGAGTATTTCACAACTGAAAACCTCAAACACAGATCTCTCTCTTAATCTATACAAGATTCCTAAAACTAATTAAAAACATCACCCCCTAAATCAACCAAATGAACAATAATATTCTGAGCAAGATGCTCCTGCATCAGACTCCCGATGTAGAAAAAAATCATAGACTCATGTCTATGAGATCTGTCACTTTTTTGTAGTAATGTGACAGCTACAATTCTAAATGACTTGCTACCTCCAAGATTCCAAACTCTGTTTTGTTGATGGTCCTTCAAAGGAATAACTTCATCATGTAGTCTAGCATTAAATTCGCAAAATAATATCTTTAGAGAATTATTAAACATGATTCTCTACTTTCCATACCTCATCATCCTTTGCTTTGGAAATGTAGACTCGTGAACTACATGTGGAAACTTGAATACCATTTTCCTAGTTTCCAAATTTTGAACAAGTCTTGAACTAGTTCACTGTCTCCACCTATAGCTTTGCCAGGTAACTCTGTCGTGCTGATATTAGTAAGAACTAAATCTGAAAGTTCACCATCATCATCACTCGAAATGTCAACCAAATTCTATATATCTGTAAAGAAATTTCCTCCATCATTCTCTAGGAGTAATTCTTCTTTATTAATCACATCAACACAATTGATGTTCTCTATGGTGTCCTTTCCTCCTTTTTTTACAGTTTCTTTGGTCTCAACTTCTTTGGCTTCTGTCTCTTTAGTTACTATTTCCTTCCCTAATTGAGCTGCAAACTCAAATTCATGGAATGAAAAACAATCATCCCAATTTCCTTCAAGTTCACAAAAGACTTCTTGATCATAACAATGGTCATTAGTTGTCTCTATAGCAACAAATTCCTTATTTAGTACCATACCTGTATTCACAAACAAACTATCTGATCCGGACTTAAACATGAATGCAACAAATTACAGAGATAACCATAAACATAGATATGCAGCGGAAATAATACTTCATTTCATTAAAGTAAAATACTGAAATATGCTTACAAACAATGATGGAAATAAACCAGCTAGGGCGATGGTAGCTTATCTCTGAGAAGGGATGTGGCGGCTACATGCCTCTGAACTGTGTTACAATGAGGCTCGAAGGCCTATTTATTGTTGAGAAACAATGGAAAACCCTTAACATTCCAAACCTAACCCTAGAAGATGAAACACCAAACTGTGGGCCCCGTTTGGGTAAATTGGTACATCAACCCGGACTTAAGCAGGAACGCAACAAATTACAGAGATAACCATAAACATAGATATGCAGTGGAAATAATACTTCATTTCATTAAAGCAAAATACTGAAATATGCTTACAAACAGTAATGGAAATAAACCATCTAGGGCGATGGTAGCTTATCTCTAAGAAGAGATGTGGTGGCTACATGCCTCTGAACTGTGTTACAATGAGGCT
>APFE030195533.1:50494-63870 GCA_000404065.3 Pinus taeda | reverse complement strand
GAAATAAACCAACTAGGGCGATGGTAGCTTATCTCTGAGAAGAGATGTGGTGGCTACATGCCTCTGAATTGTGTTACAATGAGGCTTGAAGGCCTATTTATTGTTGAGAGACAATGGAAAACCCTTAACATTCAGAAACCTAACCCTAGAAGATGAAACGCCAAACTGTGGGTACTGTTTGGGTAAATTGGTACATCAACTTCCTAGGGTTGTTACTTTGGTAACGATCTTCGTTTGACGTGTACAATAGCTCGTTAAAAAGATCTATCCGAGCACTACCACTTTGGGAAGGGAAACATGGGTCCATGGATACATGTTGCCCCCATATTTCCCAAAAAACGTCGTTTAGGGCCTCAAAAAGGCTCCGGAAGTTCAGGACCTGAAAAACTACTAAAAATAGTAAATTGCGCTACAATTAAGGAAACTAAAAATGCTGAGAGAAACAATGGTGGGGGTCTAGGTGGACTTGGCAAGTGGCCACCAAGATCCACCTGGATCACTATCAGTTTTAAAAATACCAGACCTTTCGGTCTCTTTTGATGTTTCAAGCACCAAATTCCCACCATGGGATTTATGGGTTTCAACAAATCCTCTTTGATGTGACTCAATTCCTACAAGTCTCTCCTTCTCCAACAAAGAAATATGTATTTGTTCAAGTTTGTTCATAAACATAGCATTCCATTTCTATTGCAATAGATTCCACTTGACTCATTTCCTTATTCTCCATCCATGTCTTCGGTCTTCATTCTCTTTCTCTTGAAACCATTCATGTAGTATATTCAACTCTGCTCTCATCACTACAATACTTATCCTACGCTCTTCATGACTCATCTAACATTTATTTGAACCTTTCCTAAGTTTCTCCATGTTCATTTTCACTAATTCTTCAAACTCAAATCAATATTCGAAATTCAATAAAAGAAAATGTTTACCTCAATCAAACTATAAAACTAACTCCTCTTCTTTTCCCTTTGCTTCCGCTGCACCTCTGATTTTCCTTGTCATATGCTTTCTTGGCCTCTCGTAACAACATTCATGAGTTGCAACAAAACCTCTGCAGTAGCAAGTCCTCCTTGCTACATGATACCTCACTAAGATTTTCTCCTCTGAGCTCTATCTTTTGCATTTCTTTGGTTCTCTTCTCTGGAACCATATGAGCACTCCTTGCCCTAGGCTGCTGCAAATCTTATCGCCTTCCTCTGTTGTTACTCTGCACAAAAATTATAAAGACTAACACTGACAAATCTGCAATATAATCATACTTCATGCAAAATCTTCTTTTGCTCTGATACCACTTTGATGAAGTAAAGCTACACCGATTACACAAATCCAGAATTTAAACAACTAAACCCTTGTTTACCAAACTATTAGATCCCGATCTCTTGCATGGATCAAAAATTAATTAAAATCTAGTTCAAACCTTATCGCATCAGAATCAAATGCTAACCAACACACATCTTCCGGAGCAATATCCATCAGATCTCGTCCATTCATAATGAACGGCTATGATCAATCCGGAATTCAATTGGATTAAATCACAGTCCATAAAATATCGCGTCCAAAAGCTGGTTTAAACTGTTTGCATCTTCCGACGCGATTACCGTCGAATCACTTCAACGGTCACGATCGATTTATCAATTAACTCAATTTTTTAATGTTATCGGTACCATTTCTTGTGCTAAAGTGCATGCACATTCACCAGCGAACATTGTTGATCTTCTCCCAAATAGATCATCATTGATCCATCCTGTGATCAATGATGATTTGTCAGTTCATTCAATCTTTGTCTGCTTTCAATCAGCAATCAACAAATTAAAGCCTTTGTCTAAGCGATCCTCAAACACCAAACTCCAATAAAGGTCTTAATTTCATACAAAATTTCCTGTATTTAACAAAGGATTCAGCTTACGATTTAAAGAATCAACGAAACCAAATCGCATAATAAAAGATCACACAGAAACAAGTTTGAACAAAAAACTCCTTTCATTCATAACATTATTTACATATATATTCAGAACATATCGTGCTCTGATCTATTCTTTCCACTACTTAGCTCTCTCTAACACTTGTTTCTCACTCTCCTCGCAAACTTACATTTATAGATTAATTACATAATTATGGATTATACTAAATCCATGATTTTTCCCATAATTTACTCAAATAATTCCTATTCGAGGATATTGTAATCCCTAAGATCTCTACGAGGTCTACATATATCAATTATCTATGATATTCTCACATAGTTGAGAATATTTCACAACTGAAAACCTCACACATAGATTTCTCACTTAATCTATACAAGATTCCTAAAAATAATTAAAAACATCACCCCCTAAATCAACCAAATGAACAATAATATTCTAAGCAAGATGTTGCTGCATCACTCTATCTCTTGCACCATGAAGAGTTCAATATCAGTGTTGACCAAGGGGGGAGGGTCAACCTTGGGATCTTGCTCATAGAGTTGTCTTGCATAGTCAAACCATTTAGAAGTTATAATACTATTTCCAGTTTGTATCTTTCTCGGTTGCGGCTCCTTCCAAAATAATTTGGGATTATGTTTCCCAAGAAAGATTAGTTCTTCCCTCCTTGAAACCATGAAATCTACCTTTTTCTTGCTTAATAACTGCTTATAAGCTTTGAGTTTTATGTTATCCTGGTTTGACTCTTTCCACATTCTCCTTGCCTTTTTGCATTCTTCGTCAAACCAAGCATTAACCGGAAAGCAATTTGTTTCAAACTTCTTAATTTTTTCTCTTTTGCACTCTGCAAGTGCACATTGAATTAAATATGTTAATTCATGACTATGAAGGTCGTGAATTGTGATTTTCTCCTTCTTGAAGGGCCTCTCCAGCGTCATTTTGAAGGTCTTACAATTTTCGGAAGTCAAAAGAATTTTGCCCTTTGGGAGATTTTGTTGGCCATGCTGAATTTTTTACTCTAATTGTTTCTTTTTAGTCCAAGAGAAACTTAAATAAATTGGTTGTGATCTGATTTTAAGTCCCAAAGTTGATCTCCAATAAAAAAATTCCTCCATTTTCTCATACAAACCATGCGAGCAAATTACATAATCTACTACACTTGCTCCATTGTAAGTATTGCAAGTGAAATTACCAAACTTTTCCCATCTAGTCAAACCATTACAAATGACTAAATCAAAGGTCCCACATAGAATAAGCAATTGCTCACCAAAGAGATTGTAGCCCTTATCCTATGAAATTCTTTCCCACTGATGATTACTCTCTTCTGTAAGCCAAATAGGGTCACAATCTTCTTTACAACAAAGAATGCTAGCTTGCTTACTTGCAGTCCTAGCATTGAAATCACCCTATATAAGGACTTCACCTAGCTAAGAATAAGTTACAATACTTGCTTTTAAGGCTACAAATGGATCTTTGTGGTCAAGCCCTCTACCTTTGTAGATTTTTTAAACTTGCGGCGCAAAATAGCATGCTGCAATTCTGATGTGGTTTCTATTTTTCGATATTTTAAACCAAATGAATTGTTTATTTGAGTCTTCTTTTTCTAATTGAATGAGACGACCTTCTTTCTCCCTCACTAAAACCATGATACCCTCGTGCCCTTTGTCATTCCCTGCTGCCTTTTTCCACACTGCCATCTTCTAGTATCCTTCAAACAAAGGTGTATTGCACCCTTCATGCTCATGTGTTTCTATGAGGCATATTTAGTCTCTATCTTCCGCAATAGGCCCAAACCCGACTCCTCGTCTCCATGGGTAACCTCTGCAATTCCAACAAACTAATCTTAAGGAAACCTGGGTATGACTTGATTGCTATTTATTTTGACATGCAAGACTCACATTTGAGTCTTTGCCCCTACTTTCTCATACTAACCTTGCTCCCTGATTTCTTGTTGAAGAGTTTGTTGCCTCTTCTTTATTACCATCTTGCTGCTTTGTTTTGGAAGGAGATCCAAATCGCATAATCACAGTCTTACCTTTATAAATCCATGCTCTCTTGCCTTCATCTCTTGCTACCCTAAACTTTAACATTTCCTCCCTTCTTTCCTCCTGTTGTCTTACAGTTAAATCTTCTTCTAGAAAAAAGCAAGAACCCCTCAAGAGATGCTTCTCGCTTAGAATAATATATTTGTCACACGAGCTAGGCATGATGACTTTTATGGGGCTGACTCTCTCACCGTTAAACTTACCCACCCTCCATGCTTGGCATATTTTTCCTTGCCATAGTAACTTGTCTTTTAAGAAGTCTCTTGCAAGGTCAAGAGTACATTCATTTTTCCCATAGTCTTTCACCCCCTTAATAATTATGTTTGTTGCTCTATTTTGTCTTTCCTTGCATTCTCTATCTTGCATGTTGTCAACCCGAATGTTTGTTTCTCCTTCCTTATTAGCAAAATTGCTAATAAGTTGAGCCCAAGTTTTGGAAACTTTGGTGGAATCTCCTTTCCTTTCTTCTCTTGTTTTTTCTTCATGGTTGTCTATTTGGGCAATCTTTTTCCCTTTATCCTAGGATTATTTCGCATTCACCAACTCTGTACTTTCCACTACATATTTCTTTATGTTTTGCACATCCGCCTTCATGCATTGCCATTATGTCTTCCCTATCAGAAGAGCTTCATGTAGCAATGCCACTTGTTCTTTCAAAACTTTATTGCTTTCTGCTAAAGCCTTATTCTCAGTTGTTATTATATGAATTTTATGATCTCTTTCCCACTCTTTAGCTTCTAAAACCTCCAACCTTTGTTTTGCATTTAAAAATTCTTTGACATAAAGATCAGATGACCGGGTGCGAGGTGTGGATGTGGGACTATAGAAGGAAGAATCATCAATGACTCTTCCTCTGGACTTCTTGTTGCCACATGCTTGTAGAGGGGATTTGTTTGAGTGCTTATTGCGAAGGGCTCGAGTGCTTTCCCTTTGAGACCATTTTTTCCTTGTCTACTCCCATTTTAGATGGGCTAGTCTTCATTTTAAAATGCCTCAATACTGTTTGGCATTGACCCAAACGCACTTCCCAGCTTTGGCGGATGAGGCAATTTTAACTCATTTGTCTCCACAGGTTGTGAAATTTCTTGTCCCGTTGTCATGTTTGAATGCATTTGTTGTCCAACCTATTCCGAGAAAGATGTAGGTCCAACCTATTCCTCACTACGTGCCTATAGAAATCGGTCTATGCCCTACTCCTCACTATTGATGTGAACCCTATTTCCCATGTCTACTATTCGTTATCCCCTGTATGCTATGCTATGCGATGATGATGTTGTTGTTGTTGTTGTTGCTATCCTCTGTCTTTCTCTCTTTCTTTTCATTTGTATATTCCAACCACGAGAAAGAGTTACATTTTCTACACTAACTACTATGCAGTCCCTCAGTCCCTGTCCTACTTCAGCAGGTTTGGGGCCTGATCATATAAGCGCTCGTCGTCATCTTCTTCTTTTCTAATACATTGGGAGGGCAAATTAAGAATGGCTTACCTTCGAAGGTAGTTGCTTGAATCCCTCATGGCAGGTCGAAAGACTTCCTTCAATATTGTTGCAACGAAGGAAGGGCGTTCAACAAACTTGCTCAAATTGTATGAAGAATGTCGAATGCTCCTCATAGTGACAACCCTCTGTTTTCCTAGGATTACTTTTCAATCAGTTGTCATCCTAGTCTCTTTGGTTTCAACTTAAGATAACGCACCTCATAGTGACAATCCTCTGTTTTCCTAAGTTTACTTTCGATGAATTGTTGTCCTCATCCTCGTAATATGTCAATGGCAATATCTGTGACATCTACATTGTGTGCTCTGGATTCAAGGGTTCATACTTCACCCATCACTTTAAAAAAAATCCATTAGATAAATTAAAAATGAATTCTGATATTAATATATAATAACAATATGATATGTTTAAATAAATTAAAATTTATAATTATAATGCACAATAAAAATAAAATGCTCTAAATTGAAAACTTATTTCCAAAAAGTATTTGCCCCTATTGTCATTTTACCGACTCTATAATATTCACCGGCTCAAAAATTTAATAAAAAATCAAACTGATCGAGCCACCTAAAATCTCCAAAATATAGAGTGGTCCTTCAAAAGAATATACATTGCATAATTATGGCCCAACCTAAAAATATCGCCAAAACTTTTTCTTCTAATTATTCGACAGCCCTGATCTTTTTACCTTAATTCTTTATCGACAGTGATAGAAATCAAAATGGTCTCTGCACTTCTCTTAAATTATTCAACGGGCCTGAACTTTTTCTCTTCATTCTTTAACGACGGAGATAAAAACCAAAATGTCCACTGCACTGAACTTTTTCCCTCAATTCTAGACGGCACAGAAATAAATTATTAAGTCCGGACGGCAAAGCAATAAATCAAAATAGTAGCAGGATGTAAAACTTTCTCATTTCTTTTAATAAAGTCCAGGTTTTTTCGTCTGAAAAAAAGGACAGGATTTTTAACTTGAAGAATTTGGTTGAGCAAATCTCAAATTTTAGTTTCAAGACTGATTTTTTAGTGTTTGACTCTTAAAAGAAGAAATTGTATAAATAGAAAGTGTCTACATAGGTATAGAAATTGTTTTGATGGTTTAAATTGGTTGGAATTTGAGTAAACAAATTCAAAAATTTTTGTATTAGCAGTGTTTGAATTAAGTTTATATGGATGAAAATGGATTCTGTATTATCAAAAAATTTTGGAGTACTTAAAATTTTAAAGTTTGACAACTGTAGCTTGAATTTACAAAAATCATTGTGAAATTTCATCAAAATCTTATCAAAATTTTCAAGATTTTCACCTAAAACTTATGTTTGACAACTGTGACCTGAATTTACAAAAATTCATACCAAATTTTATCAAAATCTTACCAATATTTACATAATTGTAAGAAAAAAAAAAAAAAAAAAAAATCGATTAACCCGCCAAAACCACGGCCTATAGATTCTCTGCAGGAGCGTACCACTTCGAGGAGCCCGCCAGTGGAAAACCCCGAACACTTCCCCAGCTTAGGCACTTGCAGAATGTGGCTGCAGCCACAAGACAAAACACTGAGATCCCCATCCGTAACAATCATTCTGCACAAATGAAGAGCATTTATGCAGAAAAATGCCTGGGAAATTTGTTTTGTCCACGTCTCTGCATATCTGCCCCAGTCTGGAGGAATCAAACTAAACATAGGAGCCCAGGGATTCTCTTTCAATTTCCGCGACTCCAGCCCAGAGAACCTCACGCTGAGATCTTGCGCGTGAGAGCATCTACGTGGTACCAGGGAAACCGCGCTATGATCCAAGGAGTCGTACAGGTATCCCATTACGTTTTCCAGAACCTCGTCTGCAATCGCACAGCTTGCTCATGTCCTCCTCGGCTGTTGCATCCTCCTCTGTGAATTTTCTTGCTTGACGTACAGATGACGTAGACAAAAAATTTCAATACTTCAGAGAATTTTCTAGCTTAGTGTTTTTCACGCAGTAGTCTATAACGCGACTTTTTGAAAGCTTTTCCGGCGGATTTTTCTGGTCAAAATCCGGCAGCAATTCATTGGAATCCCAAGTTTGATCGCTAGTTTCTGCACAATCAATGGCTCCCAGGGGTTTTTCAGGGCGCTGAATTCAAATATGCAGTTAAAAAACCATTTTAACTGCTAAAAATCAAGATTTAACCTCATTTCTTCAGCCGGATTCCGTCACCGGAATCTCCAAAAAGTCGCATTATAGACAACTCCGTTTTTCACTGCCTTCTTGTCTTATATGTGCATCTCCGTATTATTTTTATGTTTTTAATAATAAGTTGTAATGCAATTTTCGCTGGAATTTTGTTTTATTTATTTATGGTATATTAGAGTTATAAGAAAGTTTTTTAATGGATTATGTGGAAGTTTAAAAATAATATGAAGTGTTATATAAGTATAAATTTTTATCATAAAGTTGAATTTAGAAAGTTTTGGGGGTTAGGTAGTAAATAGGCCGAGGGGTGTCGATGCCTTTCAGGTGGCGTCCACCCAGTGTTAAAAAACCCTGGACGTAGCGGCTACCCACTGACCCAGGTATCCGTGAACCAGTATGGAAAAAAAAAGTATAGAATTTTTATAGCTTTAAGGGTTAGTTTAATTGGTCAAATAAGTGCCTCCCCCGAAGCCCTTAGGGTTAAGCCTAGCTATTCGCTGCGGGGTTGATACCTTTGGTCAAGCTCAGATATTGTGGGGTTGATACCTTTGGTCAAGCTCAAATATTTTTGTGGACGTAGTAGCCACTGGCTGCGGGGTTGATACCTTTGGTCAAGCTCAGATATTGCGGGGTTGATACCTTTGGTCAAGCTCAGATATTGGTTGATACCTTTGGTCAAGCTCAGATATTGCGGGGTTGATACCTTTGGTCAAGCTCAGATATTTTTGTGGACGTAGTGGCCACCTAGTGACTTGGGGTGTTCGTGAACCTCCCATCGAGGTTGATACCCTTGATCAAGCTCAAATAAATATGTGGACGTAGCGACCGCAAGTGTTAGTGAAGCACCCACCCAGCAGGATTGATACCCTTGATCAAGCTCAGATATTTCTGTGGACATAGCGGCCACCCAGTGAGTGACGGTGTTTGTGAACCACCAACCCAGTAGTTACAGGTGTCTATAAACCACAGAGAAAATAAATAAATAAATAAATGAAAAATTAAAAAAAAATAATAATAATAAGTATATGTATATATATATATGATTATTAAAATTAAAGCCATGGTTAGTTTTGAGACTCGTTTTTAATATGTTTATGAGTTACATCAGATTCATAAGTATAGAAGCAATCCTTATAAATACACCCAAGCCTTTTTTAATAGTTCTGCAATTTTTTAATGAAAAACCTAATAAATAATAACCTATATATAAAAAAATAATAATAAATAACCATATATATACGATGATGATGAACCCTAAAATCTTTGTAAAGATTCCATTAACCTTTTCCAACTTCAAATGTAGTGAATTTGGACTTAAAATTTCAAATATGAGAAACAAACCCCAAATGATTGAACAATAAAATTGGTATTTAATAAAATCTTCGACCCACCTGCTAAAAACGAAATTTCTTCTACAAATTTTATATTGTTAAAAAAATGATATTATATTATATATAAATTTTTTTTTCAATAATAAGAATAATATATTAATTTAATATATATATAATATAATAATTTAATATATATTGTGAGATATATTATTTGGCAAGCATATTTTATTTGAAAAGAGATGCCTTGATTATTTAATGTTGAGGTTAAAATGTGTATTTTTAAAATAAAAAAAAATATTCAATAAAATTAAAAGGCAATATTATTTATTATTATATATATTATATATTATTATTTTATTTTTGATTCGAGTAGTTTTTAAGTGTGATTTTTTGGAAAGTTTTCCAGTTTTTTTTTTTATTTAGTCTTTTATTTTTTCCAAAAAAATGTTTTTTAGGACTTCAAAACAACTTTGGAAGTTTAAGACCATATATAACTAATAAAAATAGTAAGTTGTGTTGCAATTTAGAAAAAAAAAAAAAAAACAGTCGGGGTCCAAGTGGAATAGGTGGGTGGCCACCAATATCCACATGGATTAGTCCTCCCTCAAGAAGCAATTGTCACCATTGTGTTGAGTGTCTCTATGAGACGAGCAAAATTTTGTTGAACTTGGTCCCTAGTGAGCCACTTGCCTTGGTGCAGGGGTTGGCCCGCTTTGACAATCTGATACAGTTGGATCTTTTGTTGGCGAGTGTCCTTGATCTATGTGTCCACAATCTGATCAGTTGTGACATGTTCCATGTAGTTTGGGTTGAGCTCCGTGGGTGTTAGATGTTTTGTGATGTCTTATGTGTCCAACAATGGTGGAAAATATGGCCAAAGGCAGTCCACATTAAACATTGGACGCAAGCCAAGGAATGACATAATGTTGAGCTCGAAAGCAGTGTCTCCCATAGTCTTGGTGATAGTGGAAGGCCCATATTGAAGTGGTTGGATATTTCGATGGGCTTCAACAAGACATTCTTTCTGTAAATGCAACCAAACTTTGTCGCCCACCTGAAACTTATGTGGCACCCGATGTTGATCATGTTGTTGCTTGTACTTAACATTGGATTTCTCCAAGATGTCATGAACTTATCAGTGGATGTGCTGGATGCGTTCAATAAACATGATTATTTTATCAGCCCCGGACTATACATGTGTGGATAATGCCTGTGTAGTCACATCTAGCATGACAACATCAATCAAACACAAAGGTTGAAATCTCAGACCAACTTGAAAGGGATTGCGACTAGTTGAGGTATGGAGAGCTTTGTTGTAGCTATGTTGCACATAAGGAAGGCTCTCATCCCAATTTCATGGATGCTTGGAGTTGTACATGCATAGACTGTGCACTATCATCATGTTGACAATCTTTGTTTGGCCATCAGTTTAGGGATGGAATGCAGTCGACTTGGTGATCTTGGTGTCTAATAGTGTCCAAAAGTTTGACCAAAATGTGCTCAGGGACCTGCTATCCCAATCTGATATAATGGTCTATGGGATCCCAAAATGTACCCACACTCCTTCAAAGAAGAGTTTGGTAGTGTCATATGTTGTGATACTCTTCTTGTAGTCTGTCAATACAACGATCATAGAAATCTGTCTATGACCACAAATACACATTCATTACCATGCTTGGTAGAAGGGGAAACATACAAATAGTCCATGGATATGGATTCCTAGGGCTAGTTGGGAGTAGGCAGAGGAGTGTACAAGCCTTGCTTCTTGATGGTTGGCTTGGTGATAGCACAGGAAGTGTAGGATCTAATATATTTTCCAACATCCTATCATATTTTTGGCTAATAAAAATACTTATGTAGCACAACCACAATTTTTTCCACATCAAAGTGTCTTGTGACCCGACTGTAGTGCGTCTCCCAAATCAGCTTGGCACGCTCACTTGAAGGATAAAAAGGTGGCCCAAGTAGCATAATAATGCATCCTAGCGGTGTAAATCTAGAACTCACTTGCCATCCACCAGCATCTGGTATGTGGTGGCAAACTCTGGATTTCATTTTTGTACAGTTGCGGCCATCCAGAGGTCTTGTGGCCACAAGAGTTGAGAACAACAGTCAGTGTTGCAACTAGGGCCTGACTGACACAATCTGTAACATGGTTGGTGTTGCCATTTTTGTATTTAATGTTCAAGTGGAATTGTTGCAGATATGTAGACCACCTTTAATGGTGATAGTTTTGTAACTTCCCTTGTGTCTATATAGAATTAAGAGGTTGATGATCTATGTGGATGATCGTCTCCTTCCTCATAATGTAATGTTTCCATTGTCGGCAAGCTTGCCAGATAGAATACATCTCTTTATTATAGTTGGGGTACTTCTGAATTGTATCATAAAGTGTCTCACTATGATAGGCCACCAGATGCCCTTGTTGGGTGAGAACAGCACCTATAACATAGTTAGAGTCATCTGTCTCAATTTCAAATGGTTGTTGCAAGTCTGGAAATGTGAGTACATGTGCATAGCAAAGGTGGTGCTTCATCTCAACAAACGCCTTCTGTTGGGACTCGAACAAGGAAAACTTTTCTTTTGCTCCTCCCTTGGTAACCTAACTCAAAGGCTAAGTGATGTGAGATAATCCCAACACAAACCTACGATAAAAATTGGCAAGGCCCAAAAAGCTACGAAGCTCTATTAGGGTGGTCGAGGTTGGCCAATCCCGAATGACTTGGATCTTAGCCAGATCCACATGCATGCCTTGCTCATCTATTATGTATCCCAGATATTGGACCTAGCTCATGCCAAAGGTGCATTTATCCAAGTTGACATAGTTTGTGTTGTCGCAGGGGTTGAAGGACCTGTCAAATGT
The DNA here is from genome assembly GCA_000404065.3 of Pinus taeda. Classification (NCBI taxonomy): domain Eukaryota; kingdom Viridiplantae; phylum Streptophyta; class Pinopsida; order Pinales; family Pinaceae; genus Pinus; species Pinus taeda. Next base: position 52,042 of record APFE030195533.1, on the reverse strand, counting down.
GTTGCAAATTCTCTTCCCAACTCTTGTTGAAGATGAGGATGTTGCCCAAATAAACAACCATGAACAAGTTAGTGAATGGTCGCAAGATGTCATCCATCAGCGTCATAAAAATTGCAACCACATTTGACAACCCGAAAGGCATGACCAACCATTCAAAAAGACCTTCCTTGGATTTAAAGGTGGTCTTCCATACATCTATGGCTCTATTGGAACTTAGTGATGTTCAAACTTCAAATTGATGTTGCTAAAATATTTGGCTCCCTTGAGTTGATCCAAAAGGTCATCAATTCGTGGGATTGGATACCTCATCTTGACAGTTATTTTGTTTAGCGCTTGATAATCAATGCAAAGCCTCTATGTCACATCCTTCTTCTATAGAAGTACAATCGAGCTCCCACAATGTGAGGAACTTGGTCGGATGTGTCATTTTTGCAGCAACTCCTAAATTTATCGCTTGATTTCTTCATTTTTTAGAATGGAATGACAGTATATCGGCCCATTAGGTAGAGGTGCTTCGGGAGTTAGATCAATCGGATACTTGACCTGATAGTGGAAGGGTACCCCTGTGGGCGAGGAGAATATGTCCATGTATTCTTCCACGACCTTATCCACTTGCTTTTGCTGCGTGGAGGAACCTTTCTCGAGGGCCATGGATGTGGCCACAATCTTCCCCTTACTTTCAGAGTGAATCAAAAATAAAACAAATTTCTCGATTTAGGAGATGATCTTACTACATTGCTTAGCAGAGATAAAAGAGATGGTAGTAGGTGAGGCTACCTCCAATATCCTATATAACTTATTTCCCAAAGTAATAATATTAGTGTGAGGCCTAAACTCATACACAACATGATGCTTTCACAAGTATGGTTGGCCTAATAATATAAACAATGTAAACTTTGAAACGGGAACTATAAACTCAAAACGGGAACTCTGGCCAAAAATCCTCGAAAAAACATGAAAAGCAGTGCTAAAAACGAGAAGTGTGTATACTGGAATGATGGTTTCTTTTTTAAGGTCAATTTTGAACATGTTTTAAAAATGGCAGTGAAAATGAATTTTTTGTACAAAAATTGTGCAAAAAACACCTTGAAAATGAAAAGTGTCGATACTCGAACGATGGTTTTTTTTAGGGTGAATTTTCAACATTTTAAAAAAATGCTAGTAAAAGCGAATTTAAAGTGTCGATACTCGAACGATGGTTTTTTTAGGGTCAATTTTCAACATTTTAAAAAAATGCTAGTAAAACCGAATTTTTATGTACAAAAATTGTGCAAACAGGGCTGATAGTGGAATAATTTTTTTTTTTCTAGGGTAAATTCTCAGCATGTTTTAAAAATGGCAGTGAAAACAAATTTTTTGTGCAAAAAACACTCTCAAAACAAAAGTGTTGATGTTGGAATAACATTTTTTTTTGTAGGGTAAATTTTTAACATTTTGAAATAATGGTGTAAAAGATTTTATCATCACTCAAAAAAACATTAAAATTTCAAAAGAATAATGAAAACATAAAATTAATAAAATTAAAACAACGGAAAAAACATTTAAAAA
>APFE030195533.1:31830-45983 GCA_000404065.3 Pinus taeda | reverse complement strand
TATATATATTTTTATATTTGATTTTTTATGTCAAAAAAAATTTGACATAAAAATTTTGAAGTGTAAAAAATGTAACATTTAAAAAAAATATCCATACTTAATACATTAAAAAATTTAAAGCCTAAAAAATTGTTAAATTTAGAAAATAATTATTTACATTTCATACATTAGAAAATTTAAAGTCAAAAAATAGGTCTTTTAAAAAAGGGTCTGATGCAAAATCACCACTTTTTTAAATCAACAAGGAAATCACTAACATTCTAAAACGTAATGTACATAAAAAAAAATTAAAATGCCAAAAGCTATGCTCTAAAAAACTATGTGTGTTCTGCATCGCCCCTTTTCAAAATCAGGTCACTTTTTTGCTATCTCTATGAAAATGGTAATAGTATCAATTCTCGTTTCAAAGTTTACATTGATATCACAAATTTCAATAGAATCAATGTCACATAGTACCTCATCCATGAAGGGTTTGATGCTCGATGTTGTAGAGAAGGCGACATTGTTGGCTAACACGGAGATCTTGACCTTGGTGGAGCCACCCGATGGTGTATTGTTGTGGGCGTGGTGTCACTGGCAGACCCAACCACTTAATGAATTTTACTAAGATGAGGTTCTTTTGGCTCTCGTTCTCAACAATGAACTGCAAGGGAGACCCCTTCGCCCACATTTGTGAGTGGAAAATACGCTCCCCTTCCTTTGGGTCTTTAGGTTCAATCTTTTGGACCTTAGTGGTGGCAACGTCGATGCTAGGCTTTGCATCAATAATATGCTTCCCTTTGTCATTCACCTTGTCGAGGTCTAACTTAGAGTTGGAACATGAATTTGAATCTGATGTCTTCAGCTCGACCACTAATGGTTGGGTTAGGTAAACTTGACTCGAGAATAGAGTTAAAATTGACCCAAGTCTAACATTGGAGGTTTTGGGCACATGGTATTGTGTACCAATGGTTTTATTCCCATGGTATTGCATGTAATGGAGCCTATAAAAGGTTGGAAAGAATTCATTGTAATGAAAGGCCAGGGAGGTGAGCGGTGAAGTCTCACTTGTTTGGTTTTTTCAGGGTTTTGGCCAAGGGATCCAATGAAATTTCATTGGGCTGGGTTTTTCCCTAGATTTGGGGTTTTCCTAGGATAAATATTGTGTTTACAATGTTTTCATATTTGTGTATTATTGTTGGTATATGTTATTTATTAATTCTCTCGGTAAATATGTTTTTCTCTCTAGTTATTTTCTTACATCTCGTATCAAAGCTATTTTGGCTTTGCCAATGGTTTATAGGGCCTAATGAGATCAATGCAAGTTGTTTACAGATCTAATTTGGAAGTAGGTGATCCAATGTGTTAGATTTGTTATCAAGGATCTTTTAAATCAGAATAGGAGGTGTGTTTAGACAAAGCAGAAGTGGTGAGAGCCTAATCAAGCTCTCGTAGCTACCACTCTGTCCTGGAGTACCCGAGCTATAAGAAACAAGCGGTTGAAAGATTGTGTTGTGCAAATAACAACACTCTGGAGAGCGTGTGGGATGTTGGATTTGCAGCAAAAGTTGTTCAGTGTGATGCTTAAACGCTTCACCATTTTCCAGATGATTATTTCAATGATGATTTATTATATTGTGGTGCAACACAATGCAAGGTAGTCAGCTGGAAGAGATATGGAATTCTTATGTGATGATAGAGATGCAAAATGTGTAGTGGGTCTCAAGAATCTCATTAGGGATGTCAAGGGTGAAGACGGTGGAGAGAATGCCATTTAATTTTTGTTTTCTAGCCAACATATCTTGTAACAACATCCATAAGATTATGAAAGGGTGTATGTGTGTCCATGTCTACATCAACCAAAAATAATGGCCCCAAAGATAGTTATTAATGTGGATACCTAGATAATGATGGTGGATGGGTCATTATTTTCCTACCAACATTGTGTTCAACAATGGGAATGTTATCTAGGGTGTGTTGAGCATATATAGGGACGACAACAATTCTTGATCTGGCGGTGGGTCTTCCTTCAGTGCCAGAGATGGTACTGGTGATTCTCGTAGAAGGTGATCATTGTGGCTAGATTTGGTGGAGAGTTAAATGAACGCAAGAATTCGAGAAGGTGGGCATGTGACCAAGTAAGAATTGGAGGACGCATTTAGAGTCTAGCATTTTTCACAGTGTATGGGTAGTTTGTAGACCACCAAGATGGCTTTGACTGCAACCACACAATTTTATGTGGTATTGTCGGCGGCCAGGTTGGCAGCTGAATGTGAATGTTGTTTAGTAAAGTAACGGTGGAGACCACCATAATCCAACGAGGGGAATCTGATTGTTCAACCTCCAATGATTATTTGAGCATTGTATAGAGTACTATCGGTAACTGGAACTAAGCCTTGGTCGTTGGATTAAAAAGGAGCTACATAAGGTAATTTATGAAGGGATTATGTTCTATTAAAAGGTGGTGTTTGTATCAGTAGTTGAAGATAAACAAATAGAAAAGGCTCTGAGACAACAAATGTGAGACGATGAAAAAGGAAGCAACAATGAATGAAGAACAAAAAAAAGGAAAATGATTATAATGGAGTCAAAATTTATTACATATAAATGGGCATATTGTTGTAAGACCCAATAAGGCATCTGTACCCCCGGGTAATTGTCAGTAAAATTTGTTTTAGACATAGATGATAGGGGAATGACTGGTTAACTGATACCCTAGGTATAAACTTTAAGGAGGATAAGGGCCAAAGTGAGCGGGGTTGACTCACTTGGAAATTTTGGTTGGATGTAGTCAAAGAGACCCCAAGTCAACGTTTAAGGGGGTAATGTTAGGTAAGCTTGACTCAGGAATAGAGTTAAAGTTGACCAAGTCTAACAATGGAGGTTTTGGGCACGTGGTATTGTGTACCCATGGTATTTCATGTAATGGAGCCTATAAAAGGTTGGGAATACCAAGGCCAGGGAGGTGAGCGGTGAAGGCTCACTTGGCCAGTTGGCTAGGGTTTTAGCCAAGGGATCTAATAAAATTCCAATGGGTTGGGTTTTTCCCTGGAGTTGGAGTTTTCATAGGATAAATATTGTTTTTACAAGTTTTCATATTTGTGTATTATTTTTGGTATATGTTAATTATTAATTCTCCCGGTAAATATGTTTTTCTCTCCAGTTATTTTTCTACAGGATGTTTGGCTTGCCACTCACTTTTGTTGTGAGTGGGGCTCTTGTGGAACTCACACCACTTCCCTGTGTCCTTCTTTTTCTTCGTGGTGCTGCTCTTTACTAGCATCTTTGATGGGTTGTCTTGGGTCACCCCGCCTTGGATTTCTCCTTTGTTCTGTAGTTTGCAGGCACCTTTTCCTTGCTTCGAATTTGCAGATCCAAAGTCTTGCTTCTTCTGTTTGAATTTCTACTTGATCTTGGCAACATATTGGTATGTGATGCTGAGCAATGAGATGTCTAGGAGGTTCATTTCATCCTGGATGTATTTGTGTAGACAACTGCGGTATTAAGTACCAGACGCCGGTCAAAATCCTTGATACCCAGCTGCATGTGAATGGTATGAAAAATATTTGTGAATTCTAGCACATCTTGGTCACTTCCTTGGCGAAGTGTGGTCCATTTTATGTGCTTATCTTCATAATTTCCGATAAGGTAATATTGTTCCTTGAAGGCATATTGGAAGAAAATATAAGTTGGTGCGGTTGAAAACAGTGAGGTTTCCCTCTCATCCTTCTTCTCACAATAGGTTTCCCACCAGTCCTTGACGTGCGGGAGGGGGGGGGGGGCTTTGAGGAGAGAAAACGTAATATTTTCACAATAGAAAAAATCATGAACCGAAAAATATCCTCCCAGTAGATTTAACCATTTATCTACAACATTTGTGTCTATTTGGCCTTCAAATATAGGGATGTCAAAGTTAAATTGTACCTTGAACGGGATGGCGCCTCCAATGTGACTGTTGGATGAAGATGTGTCAATTGTTGGCATTCACTGAAGGATCTGGCAAAGTTATCCATAATATCGATCCTTTATTTCTTGAGGGATTCTTTGAACAACAGTTTGATAGGATCTCCTACTCCCTCGTCTTTCTTCTCTTCCCCCCATGGGCGGTCGTCAGTGTCAGTGAGGACGATCTCGCAAGGGTTCAACCAATTCAAGTGCCAACTCCTTATACCTCAACCTCGTTGGGGACATGCATAGAAAATAGAGAAAGAGCGAACTGTTATGATACTATTGATCCGGATTTATGCAGAAACGAAATGAAATACATATATAAACAAAAATACAAAGCTACAATGAAAATATAAATTTAATTCATTAACAACAAAATACTGAAAATTATTACATGCAGAATGGAAATAAACTAGTTCAGGCGATGGTAGCTTATCTTTGAGAAGATATGTGGCAACTACATGTCTTATGAATTTTGTTACAATGAGGCTCAGAGGCCTTTTTATCATTAAGAAACAATGAGAAACCCTAAACATCCAAAGTCCTAACCCTAGGAGATGAAGCTCTAAAAGCTTATGGGTCCCTTTAGGGTTAGTTGGAATGTCAATTTCCTGGGGTTGTAACTTTGGCGTACGATATTTGTTTGACTATCATATTACCTCGTTTCGAAGACCTCCAAGCATAGGCCAAAATAAGCCAAGTAAACACATTCTACAACTTTCTAGTCTCTCCATTTTCCCAAAAAAATGCCTTTTAGGCCCTCAAAATGACTTTGGAAGTTTAGGACCTGAAGAACTACCAAAAATAGTAATTTGTGCTACAATTAAGGAAAATGAAAGAAACAATGGTGGGGGTCCAAGTGGAATAGGTGAGTGGCCACCAATATCCACCTAGATCAATTACATGTCTATTAAATTCCCTTTTACTTAAAAATATGACTTTATGACTTATACATTCGAACTTAGACTATAAGCCCCCCTAAAGATTTTGATCAATCAAATTCTCTTGACTAGCATTATGTGATTGAGTGAAGCACTCATGCGGGAGCGACATAGGGAGCAGGGATAATGAACAAGAGAGAACCCTCTAAGCCACTACAACCAATGTGGAAACTATAATTTTAATTAAATTTGATAAGCAAGTTAGTGTGGAAGCCTTTAGGCTAAGCTAGGGGCCAAAAGATAATATGGATAGATGGTCTTAAAATAACACATAAAGCACTGCGAAAAGGGATGGATCGAGAGAATTATGAGATCAATGAAGGTTGTTCTTTGTGTTTTGTAGGCCCATAGTAGCCATACAGTGAATGTTAACAGGTTCAAACTCATCAATTAAAAGGTTGAGCATTGATTTTTTGTATATGAAGGAGAGTGATCTTCTTGTACTCTACCCTGAGTTGAATTCTATTAAACCTTAAGTGAAGTTTTCTCTTAGGGCATCAGATCTAGCTCGAGGGTATTCAACTGCAAGAAACATTGCAGTTTATCTATGCTTACAATTGGGTGGAGAGTGATTCTCCCTTCTTCCAGTTCTAGCATATTCAAGTGAAGCAAATAAGTGTATTCATTTTGTTTGCTAATAAAATGAAACTACCTTTTAGTGTTTCATGATTATGGCTATGTTGGATTACTAAGCATGTTTATAATAATTAGTTGAAGTGGTATGATGTTGTACCATTTATGTATGAGTGATGGGATGAATGTAATGTTTAGTTTTGCTTGAATTCTAGTTATTATTATTTTTTTATGGCTGGGCAGCATTGGACAAGTGTTCTAGTCTCGACTTTGGTCAGAAAGGCTTAGAAACACTAAAGCTCCAGAACCCAAAAAATGTTTCAAGATAAAACACCTAGAGATGGCTCAATTAAATTAATTAATCAGTAATTAATTTTTTCCTAAGTCTAACTTAGGGAAAATGATTAATTAATAGGAATTAATTGAGAAATGTGAGATTTTTCTAGAAACTCGCATGGATCAACTTAAAGACTATCTTAGTCGTTGATGAGGATTTAATCATGGTCGTTGGTAAGACAACAAGATATTATAAGAGGAGGCCTATGGGATTGGAGCAAGACACAGTTGACACACCAGTAGTGTGAGTTCCTTGGCAGATCAAGATACCTAGTTGCAGAGATCGAGAAAGGGAGAGAAGTTCGAGCCAGAAGGGACATTGCAGTAACAACAGAGTGGCAACAATGAGTTCCTTGGCAGATCGAGCTATCTAGTTACAGAGATCGAGCAAAGAAAGAAGTTCAAGTTGAAAAGGATGCAAATGTAGCTACAAGAGTAGCCATCGCAATAACACACTCAGTGATCAAGGAAGATTAAATTTCTCAGAGAAAAGAGTCTAGCTAGAGAATAATTTGAGCTATTGATCGAGTGGCAGTGACTGAGGGAGAAGCATAGTCATTTCTAATATATTTTCTCAGCAGCAGAGTAGCAGTAGTTGGGATGTCGAATTATTTTTGTAGAGAGATCGAGCAGCCAATGTGAGCAACCAAAAACCTTAGTTTGAAGTGTCAGAAAGTGATCATTTCGGTTGCAGGAGGTCGGGAGATCATCCAAAAGGAGGAGGGGGTCACTTCAAGGGCCAGATGGAGATAGGATATCTCATCTAGAGCAAGCAAGAAGGTAGTTCAAAGTATTTGGGCCAAGTAGTGTGTGTTTCTAGCTAGTGCGAGTTGCCGTGAAGAAGCGCGAGAAGGGCCAAAAGGGTTGAATTTTGTTGCACAAGGGAAAAATTTCCTCCAAATAATTTTGGCAATATATTTTGTTGGAGGATAGCTAGATTGGCATCCATATTTGTACTCGTATTTCTTGTTGTTGCATAATAATAATAAAACCCTCATCTATTGCATTGGTTTTCCGCATTGGGTTTTGTTGGGGACAATTGTCCAAAAATAATGGTGTCAAATTTTATTCTGTGTGTGCTATCATTTTCTAAGTTTCCCGTTTATTTCCATATCGTTTTATTTGTGAAGAATTGTTGTGTTATTAATTCGATATTTTTTCGTAAAAAATAAATTGCATAATTTATCAGTTAGAAGATTAATTCCAGTTGTTGCAATTTGGAGAAATCCACATTGTATCAAAGAAAGTTCGACGGATCAGGGGCTTAGAGACGAATAGGGATAAATTTGCAGTTTAGAGGGAGCAACAATACAATTTCTCCATATTTGTGTAGAGCCAACAGGCAATTCGATCTACTTGGAACAGGGTTCAATTTTCCAATGTAGGTGGTAGGAAAAATTCACAGACCCCAATAGCAGTTCCAACAAGAAGTGATGAACCTATGAAGAAATTTCGGTGAAACAGATTAGTGTTTTTGTTGAGCATATTCTTGATCTGGGAACAGTTGTTTTTGCAGCAGCAAAATCAACGTCGAGTGGAAGAGAAATTCACACATTGTGGAATTTATTCCAAAGGGTTTCCACTTTCAATATTGAAGGAAATCTTAAATTTATAGTTACAAAGGAAGAACTAGCTGGAAGGACTGTGCATTCCAGAAAGGAGTGTGAATTGCATAGGAGGTAGCCAAGCAGGAGAGGGCAATATTCTTGTTTATTTTCCCAGTTGTGAGTTTTGCAGAAACGGCCTCAGTAGGAGTTCGTGATCAAGACATATTAGATGGTGCATCCAACTACATTATTTGGAAGGCCAAATATTTTTTTTGTATGTTGGATGAGTTTGGTTTGAAGACGTACACAAAACAAGCTATAGTTGTACCTACATATCTGCAACAACTATAGAACTATAATAAGGATATGGCCAAGGCAAAGTGGTTGATCATTGATGGAGTTTGAAATCATATGGTCTCACACTTAGTGACCAAGAATATGAATAGAAAAATGTGGGATTCTCTCGCATCATTATACCAGAATCCTTCAGAGAATCGAAAGATGTTCCTAAAGGAGAAGTTGAGAAATAATAGGATGTAGAAGGGAGGAGGAGTTACCCCCTACCTTACAAGGATTCGGGATATTTGGAATGAGATTTCTACCATAGGAGAGATGGCACAAGAAGTTGAACTTGTGTGTGTAGCTATCAACAATTTCACCAAGGAGTGGGCTACTTTCATACAAGGCATCACTAGATGAGATCAGCTACCTGGATGGGATCGATTGTGGGAAGATTTCACGCAGGACGAGATATGACTTTCTCTAGTTCAAAGTAGTCTTGGTGGCAACAACAGAGGATCAAAGGCTGTGAAGGAGGAGGATAATGTATCCCTTGCATCGAAGGGAAAGGCAAAGAAAGGTCCAACTCAGGGACAAGGCTCACATGGCTGAGAGAAGAAAAAGAAGGACCTGTCAAAGGTCAAGTGCTTCAGGTGTGGTGAGTTCGACCACTACAGTACTAAGTTTCCTTAGAGGAAGAAGGATAAGAAGGAGTAGGCAATAGCTTCGGTAGAGATAGATCATTTGTCCTTGAGGTTGGAGAAAGACTTTTCTCTGTATGATGCTATACCTCTAGGAGAGAGATGGGGAGACATTGAGCTCTAGACTCCAGAGTTGCGCAGAGTTGGGAAGGGTCCATCGAGTGGGCATCAGACAAGTGTTTTCTCATGGATCAATACCTTTTCTATGGGGGGGGGTCAATGTTTAGTAGCAGATGGATCATTGTTAGATGCCGCAGTCAGTTCTTGAGGGACAGTTGCAGTACTAGTTTCACTCAAATATTGATAAATCACAGTGCAATTGAAGTGCAAACAAACTGAGTGGACAGTGCAAAGACTAGTAGAAGCTTGTGACTTAGGAGACAGCTACATAACCCCTCCAGAGGCACCGTTGATTCAAATAATCATTCTCAGTTGCAGTTGTTGTAGTAGCACCAGCAGCATGAGATTAGTTGCAGCAAAAATGCAAAGTTGGCAACAGTACAGGTTGTACAATGCAGTGTCAGTAGAAGCATAGATGCAGGATGGTTTAGCTATAGAGTTGGTAGATGAATCAGAGTTGCGCAGTGGCTTGGTGGGCAGTGGCGAGTTTTCACAGTTGTTAGACATAAACAACATGTATGGGAGGATGTTATGAGATCGCTTGGAACACCTTCCTCGCTAAGAGTGAGTGTTATTTTTTTATGTTTGGGTAGCATCGAACAAGTGTTCTAGTCTAGACTTTGGTCAGAAAAGGCTTAGAAATGATATAGCTCCAGAACATAGAAAACTTTTCAGGAGAAAACACATATAGATTACTCAATTAAGTTAATTAGTCAATAATTAAATTTTTCCTAAGTCTAACATAGGGAAAATGACTAATTAACAGGAATTAATTGAGAAAGGTGATATTTCTCTAGAAACTCACATGGATCGACTTAGATATGATCTTAAGTGTTGATGAGGATTTAATCATGGTCTTTGGTAAGACGACGAGATATTATAAGAGGAGGTCGATGGGGTTAGAGCATGACACAGTTGACACACCAATAGTGTGAGTTCCTTGGCAGATCGAGCTACCCAATTGCAGAGCTTGAGCAAGGGAGATGTTGACACCTAATCCTTGTGATTGGGTGAATTTATGTAAATAGCTAAATAAGAAATATGAACAGTCATCGGGAGATGAACTGAACAGTCTCTCCCTCATGTACATAATGAAGACCTACCTGATGGAATAGAACACACGAATCATTTTTGCCTTATGGAGTTACTGCCTGGCCTGACATGGTATCAGAGCCAAGTTCCCAAAATAGTTGTAACTCCCTTCTGCCTACTGCTCTTTGTCCTCTGCCCCTCTGGAGTCTACCTACTGAGTTCTCTGTCCACTGTCTATTGTGTTCTCTGTCCTCTCTGTCTACTACGCAATCTATCCACTGTTCTTCCAGCCTAAATTCAGAAAGCGTTGAGAGAGGGACGGCTTCAGAACTGGAATATTGTCTGAAGACATTTCGGTGGAATATTGTCTTGTTGCGTGGGCTCAAGAGCGATCGTGAGGCTGTCTTTTTTGTTTCTTGCATCGATGTTGCAGTAATGCCATCCTGGTGAAATTTCCTACCTGGAAATGTTTTCAGGTCAAAGAAAAATATTGATGCAAGAAGGACATGATACATGTAATTTAATCTGAAGGCTGGCACGTTGAATAAACTGAAGTTTAAAGAACGCTGCTCCGGAATGCTGCGCTGAACTGTTGATTTGTTCGCTGCTTCTGTTGAAAAACGTTGGTATTATGAACTTGTACGCTGCTCCTGTTTTGTAAGAAACACTGGTCTGAAGTTTTTTTGGCATATAACCATGCGTTGAATTATTACACTGCTCAGACTTTACTGTCTATTGGAATACACCTCGGCTTTCAAAACCTTATCAAAATTTTTAGATGCTTCATACAATTTATCAAGTCCCTTGCCAAGCTCATAGGGCTGATGGGTTGAGATCAATAGCGCAGCGATACGCAGTTTGAGTGTGATCATAATGGTTCCAGCGGCATGTCGTCCATTGCCTCGGCTCTTCATCTTTTATATATACTCTCACCATCAACTCGTCCAATCCACTACCTTCCCTCGCTCACAATACGCATTTGTGTCGCCCCCATTTCATATTTTTTCTCATCTTCACATAATTTTTGTGACATTCATTTGTAAATCATAGAATGGTCGCTGAGCTTTCCACCTATGTTGCAAAGGATGTAGCAAAGGATATCGCATACAGCATTGTGCTTTATGTAGATTTATGAGTTTGACATATAAACAAATAGGGCAAGTATGATTTTTTGTGTATGCGTTATTCCCTTTATTCATATGATCTGTTCCTTCATGGGTTGTCATCTTATTCCATTGATGAGCCTTTCATTTAGTTCTCGCATAAACAATGAGGTGAGGGAAATATATTGCATAAAGGTGTAGCGTGTTACCTATTGTCCAAGAATATTGTTGTCCAAGAACACTGCTTTTTTGGTGCATTAACTCGATGACCGTGCTTGGTATATGAATATTGTGGGATATGTTATAAGGAATACAATATATATTGCATGATATATGAATATTGAGAGCTTGCAGTTGATTCCATTTTGTAAAGACATAGCAAATTACTATTAGTGTTTTGCTACGAATATTGTAATTATTTTTGGGCTCAATTCAAATTTTATGATGGAGAAGTTTGTTGAAAAAGAGAAGGGTTTTCTGTCTTCCGAAAAAGTTGTGTGTCCCACACATAGAGAGAATAGTCTTGCTCAATATTCTTTCAGAGGAAGAGGTGGTCGAAAAGGAAGAGGAAGAAATTTTAGAGGAAGGGGGGGCAGCCACTCTCAAGGAGAAAAGGAAGATCTGCACTGCATACGTTGCAAAAGAAATGGATCACATGATGCCTCTACATGCAAGCTACCATGGGACAAAAGTGAGCAGAAAAGAAACCAACAGAAAGGTAAAACTAATGATACAGACAAAGGTAAAGCACCTGAATCCACTCACTCTATTGTGGCACAATGTAATATTGGAGTAAATGAAGATTTATTTAATGTTTCACTTGCTTCTTGGAAAAATGATTGGTTTCTTGATTCAGGAGCAACCTGCCACATGACTCATAGAAAAGATTTTTTTGAAGAATTCACTAACAATGTTGATGGAGCAGTATACTTTGCAGACCAATAAAAAATCAAGCCATCGGGGCTTGGCACAATCAGGCTTAAACTGCCTAGTCTTCCAGACTTTCTTCTGCATCATGTTTTATATCTCCCACAGCTCAAGAGAAAATCGTTGTCCTTGGTCCACATCCGCCAGCAAGGTCACTCCATTCATATGTTTGATGGCAAGATTGAGGTAAGGAAAGCATCTGACCACTCACTTGTCATGAGGGGAATAGAAGAAGAAAGGCTTCTCAAGCTGCAAGGAACCTCTGGTCGTGCACAACATTTCTCATACAATTCTCATCATGAAGAAGGTACACTTCCATCAAGTTTATTATGGCATGCTAGATTTGGACATTTGAACTATGAAAGTCTCTGCTTGTTGAAGAAAAATGGTGTTGTTGGTTTGCCTACAATTCCTAGGAAACTTAAGCAATGTGATGTTTTTATCCTAGGAAAGCATATCAAACAGTCTTTTCATGATTCACATTGAAGAACACATAGAAAACTTGAACTTATTCATTCAGATTTATGTGGTCCAATGCTTGTTCCTTCTGCAAATGGAAAAAAATATATAATGACATTTATTGATGACTACACCAGAATGTGTTGGGTTTATTTATTTAAGAACAAATCTGATGTTTTTCAAACATTCAAGAACTTTCATAAATGGATTGAAAATGATGCACAATCTCATATTGGGTCTATTCGCACTGATAATGGAAAAGAATACACATCAAATGAATTTGAAAACTATCTTCGCCAACATGGGATCAAACATCAAACAATTGTGCCTTATAATCCCCATTAGAATGGTCTAGCTGAAAGAATGAATAGGACAATCTTAAATATGGTACGATCCATGCTCTTCTTCAAAAATGTAAAGATAATGTTTTGGGATGATGTTGTTCTATGTGTTGCATATATAAATAATAGATGTCCATCTAATGCTATTAGAAACAAGACTCCATATGAAATGTGGTATGGACATGTTCCTTCGGTAAAGCATCTCAGGGTCTTTGGTTCCACCTGTTATGCCTTGATACCAAAGGTACATAGAAATAAACTTGGTGCTAGAAGTCGTAAGTGTATCTTCCTAGGGTATTCAAACACCTCCAAAGAATACCGTCTCTATGGTGAAGTAAATAAAATTTTTTTGTATCTAGAGATGTAGTTTTTCTTGAATGATCCAAAATTGACAATGTTGTTGAGTGGCAACTTGATCGCTTGGCTAGATTCACAAAAGCAAAATCATTTCAAGAATTTGATAATCAGATTCCACATCTTGAAGGGGGGATTCCTATACTAGATCAACATGTGGAATCTTCTTTTGAGGAACACTCTCCCCCGCATGAAACTCCAACAACAGATGATGCTTTAAGTGATGTGATTGATAGAATTGGGAGACTCAATCTTGATTCAGTCGCAAACGGAGCAGCCTGGATCATCGAGAAAGGTCCCCCAAAGTGTCTGATAAAGACACTTGAAAATGTTCATCCTTATGAGGTTGGAAAGGCAGGAACTAGAAATTCAAACCGGCAAAATGGAGGTGATGTGGATGACTCTAATTCACCTATTGATATGGATGTTTCTTATGATTGTGAATTGAACTTGTCTACAGATTTTGAACCAACTTCCTTCAAAGAATTTGCTTCTCATGATGATTGGAAAGAAGTGATTGCAAAAGGAGTATGATGCCCTCATAAAGAACGACACTTGGAAGCTGGTTGATCCTCCAGTAGGAACCAAACCAATTGGCTGCAGGTGGGTCTACAAGAACAAGTATAAAGTTGATGGCTCACTTGACAACCACAAAGCTAGGCTTGTGGCAAAAGGTTTTGCACAAAATGAAGGGGTCGATTATGAGAATACTTTTGCCCCCACAGCAAAATGGGCTACCATCCAAACACTCTTTGCACTAGTAGCTCAGAACGGTTGGAAAGTCCATCAAATGGATGTAAAAACTACTTTCTTAAATGGAGATCTAAAAGAGAATGTTTTTATGTCTCAACCTAAAGGATTTTGTGTGAAAGGACTTGAACATAAAGTATGCAAATTTGTTAAGTCCGTGTATGGCCTCAAACAAGCACCGCGAGCCTGGTATGAAAAATTAACTGAGCATAGGGGTGATTTTAGGGGCGAATGTTCACCCTTTGGCGAAATTAAGGGGTTTTAAATTTTTAGTGGGCGAATATTTTGTATCATAGTACATTTTTACAAATCACCTCAAATAGCCCACCTTATTTTAAGGGAGAGGGTAAAAAAGGTAAATTTAGCCCTTGAAATTAGGAGTTACAATCTTCCATTCGCCCATTTTCAATAATAGGTTTTATTTAAGTGAATCCATTCGCCCATTTTCAAGAATAGGTTTTATTTAAGTGAATCCTATGGGCCAAAGGCCAAATACCATATTTATAAAAGAGGTATGGTAAATTAATAAAAATATAAATAAATGAGAGGTATGGTAAATAAATAAAGCATTTTTTATATTTACTCCATAACTCACCTTATATACATGCAAGGGTGTAAACAAATAAAATATAAGTAAAGTGGAGGTATGGTAAATAAATAAAAATATAAATAAACTAAAGGCATGGTAAATAAATAAAACCTCTTTTTATATTTAGTCCATAACCCTCACAAATAAAACATTTTTTTATATTTACTCCATAAG